>CAUYSK010123461.1:0-15640 GCA_963575035.1 Avahi laniger
TTTTGAAAAACTTTCCAGGCTCCCATGAGTTTTCATTAAAATCTTTCAAATTATTGAAATGCATTAACCTATGAAACCATAACCACTAATGCCTTTTGATTCAGGGAAAAACTTAGCAATTATTTTCAAAGTTTGAAATAACAAAAGTAAAAGTAACTGTAATGTACAAGGACGAACACATAACAAATGCTGTGAACTAAAAACAAAATGGAAATACAGGTTAAATGTAACAGGTATCCTGAGGTCCAACTGGCCTTAGCAAATAGCTGAGATACCGGATATTCATAAACCTATTAATTTCTAACTCAACTCCTGTAAGTTATTCACTGAAACTATTCTCAAAACAAGTTCTCTTTCCATTTCAAGGTATAATGGAAGATATGATCCCATGGTGTCTTATAAACATTTTTTTTTAGGTCCTACATCCTGCCTACCTTCTGACACACTGAAATAATACCAGTTGGCTCCCAATAAACTCGAGCAATCTCTGTCCCAAATCCTGAAATGTAGGCAGCTCATAGAGAACAGTGGGAAAGACTTGCAAATGCATTACATGTAACCAAAATGTTTCTACCCCATAATATCCTGAATTTAAAAAATAAATTAAAAAAAAAGACTTGCAAATAAACTTTCAAGGGCTCCTGTGGTCAAGGTTGCAATTGCTAAAGGACAATTCTTTGGTAATAACTATCTTCTGTGAGGAAATCAGTGAAATTTGAAAACTGTATATGTACTTATTGAATATGAGAGACCAATTCCCATGAAATTTCCACTCTCCATTTCAACATTGGAGAGGAAACAAATTGAATATTTCTATTTACTGAAGAAAACAGAATAGAATTCTAAAATATCCTTAATTTTGATAAAAATTAATGAGTTTGCTACAGCTATTCTGCACTGCTCTTTTTTTGTTTCTCCCTAGAACATTTTTGTATTGTGGTAACATCCATAACATAAAATTTGCCATTTTTACCAGTTTAGTGTACTATTTAATGGGATTAGTTACTTTCCAATTGTGCAATCATCACTGTTATCCATTTCTAGAACTTTTTCATCACCTCAAACAAAAACTATGTACCCATTAAAGAATAACTTCTCATTCCCTCCTCCCTCCAGTACCTGGGAACCTCTGATATACTTTCTGCCTCTGTATATTTGCCTATTTTAGGCACCTCATATAAGTGGAATCATGTAATATGTCCTTTGTGTCTGGCTTACTTTACTTAGCATAGTGTTTCCAGGGTTCATCTATGCTGTAGCATGGTTCAGAATTTTATTTTGAATGATATTCAAAATATCATTATATGGCTGAATGATATTCCATTGTACGTATATACCACATTCTGTTTAATCTGTCATCTGTTGATGGACGTTTGGGTTGTTTCTGCCACATTGCTCCACCTTAAGCAAGAAAAGTTTATCATGATGGTACAACAAGCATCTGTCCTTCTATGGTGTGGACACAGCCTTCCTATATGTTCTCCATACCTTTCAAGAGGAGACCCTGGAGGAAGTAAAATCACCCTGCACTCCTTAGCTTAGGCCAGATGACAATTCCCTTTATTGTTGGGTAACTTTTATGATAACTTTGTATTAGCAGAAAAAAAGGTTTAGACTCCTTGCTTCTCGTCTGTTTCCTCTTCCCTGTGGAGCTTACTTCCTGCTCTGACCTTCTCAGAAATCACCTGCAGGGAAGTTACTCAGCAGATTCAACTTAAGTCTTGGTCTTTCTTTTAATCTTTGACTTCATAAGTGTCGATCTTTTATTTAATTTCCTTTCAATGGTAGAAAGGATCTTAGATAACTTGTGACCTTTAATAAAATTGAACAATGGAGTTTGCCATGTGCTAATTACATTCACATTATCTCCAATTGTTGATCAAAAGAAAATGTTCTACATACGTTTCATTACAAATTAAAAGATATAATTCTAACCTAAATAGTGGAAATTATCTTCTCTTATTTCAGAATATGGATGAAGGTTAAGAAATTTTTAACTTATGCCATTCACCAAAAAAATCCCTTTCATAATTTATTTTCAAATGTGGGATTTCTAAACTACAACAACTATAACTATGAACACCTAATATTTTAAAATGCGGTTTTTGTCCATGTTAGCACTGTGCCCATACACTTCAAACCCTGTACAAAGGAAGGTTTATTTAGGTGATGGGAAAATATATTTTTAGTGGTCTAAAATCCGTCATAAGAATGACTCCCTTGGGTGTTGGTCAAATGATTCTTTAAACTTCTCTTAAGAACTCTGTTTTTTCATTCATACTCCATAATTTGCAATAATAGTTCAAGTTAACTGACAAAATAGTGCTTTATGCAAATGTGCAGACTCTGAACAGATCGTTCTGAACCCATTGATGTCCATGTTCCTGAGATTTACTTACCTCCACAACTATTTGTCATACAATTACTCAATCCATTTTATTTATATTTAAACACTCATTGCTGTTACCATTTATCCTATGATCATTTATAGATGATTGACATAGAACTTCATTGTATAAGAAGAACATAGGAAAATACGTCAAGTTATCGACAAAAGCATTGGTAGCTGTAATATATAAATTTAAATTGAGATAATTTTGAGGTGATATTAATATTATAAAATTTTAATGTAAATTCTGTCAGAAGATATGGACTGTCATATTAATGTGATCAATAAGCTATTATTCATTTCTTTATCACATGCGTATGTTAATGTTCTAATAAAAATAAAGTGACAAATTAAAATGCAAGAAACGATCATTTTTCTTTGTATTTTTTTTTAACATTAAAACATTTCCCCCTGTACACAGGGTATATACTAAATGAGGTTTGCGTGACTAGTACCTGGTGTAATTGGCTGTAGGTTTTATTTGATTTTTTTTGAAGGAAAAATGGTTTAACATTGCTCTCATTAAACTACTTATTCTGCAATTAATTTACTATAAATCATTAAAAATATAACGAATATTTTTTAAAGATGTGTCCTCAGATAAAAATTGGATAATCCCTATTTAATATTACCTAGATACTTACTTGATTTAGTACAGGTAAAATAAATAAGACTGTACTTGACATTTATAATGTTACTAAAGGGTTCGATGTATAATTTTTTTTTTTTTTTTTTGAGACAGAGTCTCACTCTCTTGCCTGGGGCGAGTGCCGTGGCATCAGCCTAGTTCACAGCAACATGAAACTCCTGGGCTCAAGCAATCCTGCTGTGTCAGCCTCCCAAGTAGCTGGGACTACAGGCATGAGCCACCATGCCCGGCTAGTTTTTTCTGTATATATTTTTAGTTGTCCAATTATTTTCTTTCTATTTTTGGTAGAGACGGGGTCTCGCTCTTGCTCAGGCTGGTCTCGAACTCCTGAGCTCAGAAAGATCCGCCCGCCTCGGCCTCCCAGAGAGCTAGGATTACAGGCGTCAGTCACCGCGCCCGGCCTTGATGTGTAATATTTTGTTCATATATTAGTGAAAAACAACATAAATAGAAATAAAACAATACCAGGAAACCATTGTTCTTTTTACACTCTGGTGCTTCATAACATAGTAAGTTGTTTACTATTGGAAGTGAGAATACTTGGTCAAGTTACATTGAGAATCCAGTTTTCTTATTATTGTAGTTTTTTTCTGGCTTCCTGGCTATGCTAACAGGAGAAGGAGAATACAGGTTGTAGGAGGATAAGAGTTTCCTGGAAACTGGATGGTGTAGAGACTGGCTAAGAAGCTCACAATCTCCCAGCAAAGAACTTAAAACACAGTTTTCTTCACCTGCTTTCCCCACACACTTAGCCAAACCCTCTTACCTTTCCCAATTACAAACTACTTAAATTTCTATTGGCTTTTCCTTTCTGAAATTTGTACCAGCAATTCTTATTCACTTGTTTGCAATGTCCTATGTACTTAGGGAGGAAAAAAAGAAAGAAAGAAAGACTCACTGTTACATGGGCTCCTTCATACATAATTTTAAATAGCCAAACTCTCAGCTGTAGCTAACCACATGTTCTGTCTGCATTATTTCAAAACTGTCTTCTTATTCTAGGAGATTTTCTTTTAAGATAGGTATAAATTCAGACCACCATTCATAGTGGCTATAATCTTTGGTGTTTCACTTAAAATGGAAATATGGTTATGTGGCCGTTATCTCAAAGGGCAGTGTGGCTCAGGACAGCTAGGAAACCTGGGCTAATACCACGTGACGTGGGGCAGAACAGTTATGCTGTGTCACACAACAAGCTGTGTCATCTCTAGAACTGCAGACTTTCTTGTGAATCAAATGAAATGATGAGTCAGAATTCTCTTTGTAAATTATGAAATAAGAAGACATTCGATGTTTTGCAATTTGGAATATTCTAATTTCTTTACTTCATAAAGGGATTAAGAAAGTCTGAGTTGAGTAGTCTTAACTTTAAAATATTGCCATTTTAAATCAAAGCAAAGATGAAAAGGAAACTATAATAGTACAAGTAGATGACAAATGTGAACACTGAAGACAGTAAACATGAACAAATAACTAAGACCAGGATAAGTGAATGCTGTGGTTGAAGAGGCTTTTGAAACAATAATCTCTCTCTCCTGATAATTTTATGCTGAATCTGTGTAAATCAAACATTCCCTACACATTTTTACTTGCCCAAGCATTTCTTTTTTCCATTTCTGTGGTTTTTGTAGAGCTAAAATTTTCTAGGTAAGATAAAACACAAAATTGATTGGGTGCTGCACACCAAAAAATACCGATGATGATTAGATCCAGAAATCTTCTTTAATAAGGAAGTGTAAATGCATTTGTTTGTTTTTTATTTCAGAATATTATAGGGGTGCAAACATTTTGGTTACATATAATGCCTTTGCCTTGCTCAAGCCAGGGCTACAAGCATGCCCTTCCCCCCAACACTGCACTAATCCATTAGTTGTGAGTTTACCCACCCTCACCAAGCCTCTCCCACCTGACCAGCACCCAGTGAATATTACTTCCATGTGAGCACCTTAGTGTTGATCAGTTAGTACCAGTTTGGTAGTGAGTACATGTGGTGTTGTTTTTCCACTCTTGTGATACCTCTCTTCGAAGGATGGACTCAAGCTCTATCCAGGATAATATAAGAGATGCTAGTTTACCATATTTGAAGTTAATATTTTGTGGAAATCTAAAGAAACAAATACTAAGACTGAAATAGTCAGTTTTTTGCAAAACAGTAAAATAAGATCCAGGATTTAAAGCGTAGCTTTGGCATTTATTTCTGTACAAATTTTAGAAAGTAATTTTTAATTCACTGTAATATAATCTCAGGCTCTCATATGTGGTGTGTATGTAATAATATGTACTTTATATATTTGTTCAGAGGATTAATTTCTGAAATATCATTAAAGTCACTTTGGTGGATAATTATTATATGTATTTTCTTTTTTGGGAGGGGGGTTATGCTTTTGCTCCCCAGCATCTGAATCCCATCTTCTATTTTTAGGGACTGAGATTTGGGGGAAGAACAGCTCTCTTAAAAAAAACGATTACAGGATTATGGCATGGTAATTGATATGATACTAATCAACCAACTGTTGCTTTCCTAGACCTTGAATATGGTGCAGGTGATCCTCTCCCTGGAAAAGAAAAGAACTCAGGAATAGTTGAGAATTCACTGTAGCAGAGCAATATCTGTTTCTGCATGATGGTGCCCAGCAACCAACTGTGGTACCAGCAGCCTTTCACTGGTGACATCCATTGGCCAGCAGCAATGTCAGTGACACTCAAAGCCAAAGTTCCCACAGCATTACCTTGGTAATGGTCTCTCCCACCTGCTTGACCTTGTGTCTTGCCTATTTTCAAGTCTTCACTGTAAATTGTGTTTAAGTAAATCAGCATCAGTTTCTGCTATTTGCAAGAACTCTGACCACAAAGCCCAGTACATGATAGACTCTCAATAAATATTAGTATTGTACTCCCCAAATCCCAGCATAACCCATCACCTAAAGCCCAACTATTCCACAAAGCCCTTTCTAACCACTCCCTCTTAAAAGTGTATTATTCATCCAGGGAAGCTCTCCAGTATTCAGGTAGGAAACATTATTCTACCAGTGTGAGAGGGATTTTTTTATGGAAAATCTAGTATTACTCAGGATCATGAAGAACTAATAGGATATTGAAAATTGAGATAAATACATAAGTAGAGACAAATGGAATAAGATCATGGATTTGGGTTCTCAACAGAAACAGAACCGTTAGGAAATGATTATGAAGGCTGAGAAGCCACTAGATCTGTGGTCAGCAAAGCTAAAGACCAGAAGAGCCAACGAATAGCTCTAGTCTGAGTCTGAAGGTCTGAGAACCAGGAGAGCCACTGGTTTAAGTTTCAGTGTGAAAACCAGTGAGCTCGAGACCCAGCAAGGGACCATGTTTCAGTCTCAGTCCAAAGGCTGGAAAAAACTAATGTTTCCACTAATGCAGTCAGGCAAGAGCATTTTCCCCTTATTTTCAGGATAGTTAGCATTTTGGTTCTATTCACGCCTTCAACAGATTGTATGAGACCCACACACATTAGGGAGGGCAATTTACTCAGTCCACCAATTCAAATGTTAATCTCATCTCAAAACCCCCTCAAAAACACACCCAGAATAATGTTTGACAAAATGTCTGTGTACCCTGAGGTCCAATCAAGTTGTTACACAAAACTATCACAGACCAAGAAATACAGTATCCATTCTGGGAACATTTAGCATGCAGTGTGTCTAAGAGCCAAGGTAGATAAAAGGGAGTAAGTAGGAAAACTCTTGTCCAAGCTGAGAGATGGGTATCTGGATTTAGTGCTGGGAAAGGGATGTTTGTTGTTTATTTTATCATTGTTGTTAAGCAAAGAGATTAGACAAAAAGATGAAGGATGAGTAAAAATATTATCTGGGAAAAGAATGCAAAAAAACAAATTTGTGGCAATTTAGATTCATTTGCATGGCATATGGAAGAAAAGAAAACCGAAAGAAGTAATAAATAAGGCAAAGCTGGCTGAAATGAAGTGGGAAATAAGACTATTTGCATATATGTATATATTTCATATTCTGCATATGTATTTTTAATCATACTTTAGACTCACATGGAGTAAAATGGTTTTTCTGCTTTCAGCACAACTCCTCCATAACTTAATAAATATGGTTATTTTTATTGTATTTTTGGTCCAAAAGTACAATCAAATGAAAGGAAAAATTGCATTATTGTGAGGTTAATGCAATCACTGCAGTGAGCTTGAGCCTCCTGCTAAAAAGGGAATTCTGGGAACTCAGTTCTGACTGCGAGATTTGAAAATAGAGTTGTTGCCTTTTCTTTTCTAAGCCTTGATATTTCCTCATCATCTCCCCTCTCTAACTCTTCTCTGCCTGGAAGAGAAGAACTTGTCTGCCTATATTTGAGGGTAGAGAGGGAGAGGAAGTCAATTGCCAATTGTAGTATATCTAAATTTGCATTATTCCTGAGTGTATAATGGCAAAATTTTATTGTACTAAATAAATACTGTGTACACACATACACACATATATACATTCATACATACATATTTATATAAAAACAGAAAAAATATTATTTTCTTATTTTATAGTCAAAGATGTTTAAATCTTAAATCGAATTCACGTTTCACTTCCTATTCTTTCCTTTTTTAACATGTAAGGATACAAACACAAATGAAGTTTTTCTTCATCAGTCATTTGAAAGCCATCACGGTCTGATCACTTTTGAAGAAAATGTTTTAGCAATTACTGTAGTCAATATGCATGGCAATGATCAGAGTTCATTTTATTCAAAAAAGCTGCAGTAAATAGAGTATTGCAAATGGTAGGCATTCAGCAAATATTTTCTGACATTCAAAATTAAGTACAAAGATTCTATTGCATAAAAGCTGCATATTTTCAAATAGCCCCTATAGCTTCATAGCATCGATTATAAAACTGCATGCAAATCAGGTAGGTGACGGTAATCTAACCAATTGCAGTTATTAACAGAAGCAGTAGAATATAGTGATTAGGTGTTCTAGACTCTAGGACAAGACTGAGTTCCAATTTATCCTCTCAGCTTCACCTTCTTCATCTGCAATATATGGGTAATAATAGTATCTGGCTTGAGAGTAATTGTAAGTATTAGATTAACACACTCATATCTCATATATATATTCATTTACATTATATATTCATATATGTGATGAATGTACACATATATACATATATATGATGTATGTATATGTGTGTATGTATATAGCATGTGTGTGTATACATATATAGCATATATACTGTGTAGTATGTGACTATTTAGGTATATACTTAAATATGTGAATATATAGTATGTACGTTACATATATTACATATTTTGTATATACACACACATACTAAATATATTTATAGTGTTAACCTAAACAGTGCCTGGCTTATTCTAGCTATTATGTATATAGATTTCTTCCATTCTCCTGTATTAAATTACATAAATTATTATTTATAAATCTCTAAAGGGTCCATGGAATTTGATTTAAATTACAACTATTTTGTTTACAACCCACTTGCAGACTCTGATAGTGTTTCTTATCTGAATAATAAAATTGTCCAGAAGGAACTCATCACTTTAGACAGCATCAGGCATCTGCAGAGTTCATTACAGAACTCCATAAAAAAAAATCTACCTTTGCTTGCATATGTTTCATTTACAACTATAGTAAAAAGCTGTTATCTACTAAGTGATGACTATTTGCCAGGTTTTCCATTACACTTAAGAAAAAAAATAGGTAGGTTTAATGCATTATCTTCATGGGTACTGAAGCTAAAAAAAAGAAAAGAAAAGAAAAGAAAAGAGCTTAAATAAATTGCCCAAAGTCAAACTATTGATGATGAAAGAGATCCAAAGTTTCATTCTCGGGCCCTGACAGCCACCATCCCTTATGTTACAACATTTTAAAATTTATTTTACAAGATTTTCATTAACCTTTGTGTTGTGTTTAGCTCTGATATCTTGTTTTCACTAAATTTGCAGCTTCATGACCGTTGTTTTCTTTTTCTGACCTAGTTGTTTCCTCCCTCCTGCCCTGGTCCCTGGGAACTGTGCGCATGTGCAGAATCTACCCCTCTGCTTTGACCTGAGGACTGGCCTGCAGACACAGCCTCAGTGAGTGCAGCCTCAATGGGCACAGGCTTGTCTTCGCAGGGCCCTCCTCCACCCCAGGGTCATTCTGGCAAAAATGACATTAGACATAAGAGAGGGGAACACTGTGATTCTTCAAGAATATGCGTGATAGCGTTTAGTAAATTTGCAAACTTCTGCCCCAAATGGCCCTAAATTCTCCTCTAAATCAAGAATGACACTAATTATTTTGAGGGTCAACTATGAGGCAGGTATGACAGGAATAGAGTAAGCAAGAAGGAGAATTGTAGACTATGATCTCAGATGTAATATATAGACATTTATAAGGACTTTAGGTTTTGTTCTGAATAAGGCAAAAAGCTCTGAAAGGGTTTTGAGTAGAAAAATATAATCTGACTTTTTACCAAGATCATTCTGTCTCCTGTATGTAGAAAAGATCAAAAGGTAGAAAAATCATGGAGCAGAGCAGGCAAGAAAAAGCTATTGTGAATATCCAAGAAGAAGAATCTGACAGCTAAGAACAGTAACTATGGCATTACCAGATTCTGAATATATTTTGATTTCCTTCTGAACTGGATGTGAGGAAGCAGAGAAAGAGTCACAGACAAATTCAAAGTTTTTTTATCCAAGCAACTGGAAAAATGGTGTTCACATTTACTGAGCTGGAGAAGGCACAGGGACAACCAATTTTAGGGGGAGTTCAGTTTGGGACATGCTGAGTCTGGATGCCTGAAAAATGACGTCTCATTTCTGCCCAGTTCGGATGCTCCTGACCCTGCTGGGGTGGACTCAGGGGTCCCTGGGATGAGGCCTTCCTGCCAGCGCCCGGGCGTGGGGACCGGAAAGGGCCTGAGAGCTGGGAGGGTGGAAAGCAGGCTCTTCCAGCCCCCAGGGGAGGAGGACGGGACAGGACACATGGTGGTCAGTGCTCCGGGCGAGGGCTCTTCCCCCAGGGCCACCCACACCCCAGACCTCCCCTCCCACAGGGCCCTGGGGGCTGCAGTGCTCCTGGGGGCTGGCGCCAGGGCCATCGAGGGAAGCTGCCGCCGTTCACAGGATGGCCCAGTCCCCAGACGCCTGTCTCCCCACCACACTTGCCCCCCAATCCCCAGCGCCCCCGAAATCCCGGGCTGCGGGACCGTGGTCCAGGCCAGTGAGAAGGAAGCAGTGGCGCTGGCTGGTGCGACCCCTCGGACCGGTGCTGCCCAACAGACACCCGCCAGGGACACAAACCACCGCTGCGCAGCATCCAGTGGGAGGAGCCCTGGGGACCAATGGACACCAGGCCCAGCCCTGCCGGCTAGGAGGGGGCTCCAAGGGGCCCGCGGGGCTCAGTGTCACCAGCCCTTCTGAGCCACCTGCACTGTCGCTGGCACAGGCAGCGGGGGAAGTTGCTGCCAACGCCGGGCTGCCCTGTGCAGCGGGAAGACCCACCAGTCTTGGCCGACGATTACATTTGGGAGTCATGGGCATATTAATATCTCTAATAATCAGAGGATCAAGACTTAGGGAATGAGATTAAATAGAAAAGAGAAGCCCAAGAACTGAGCTCTGTGATCAAACCAACATTAGCAGATTTGGTAGATGAAGAGAAAGCAGCAGATGTGACTTGCAGAGGAGGAAGTGGCCAGGAAAATGTGGTGTCCTACAAACAAGAAGAGAGATCAGCAGTGTCCACGGTGCCGACAGATTAGTAAGATGAGATCTGAGACTTGGCATAAACAGTGCGCAGGCACTGAAGGCCTAGCCACGGGCGAGGTACAAATGAAATACATGAATAAAAGGAATTCCAAAATATATAAGAGGAGAGGAATTGGAGACAGCAAGTAGAGATTACTTCTGAGAAGAGTTTTGCTGTGAATGGAAGCAATGAAATAGGGTAAGAATTAACAAGATGAGTAAATAGTTGTGGTTTTGTTTTGTTTTAACAAGGAAAAAATAATGTGTGTGTGTGTGTGTGTGTGTGTGTGTGTGTGTGATGAGAAAGATGAAATAGAGAGGGAAAAATGATGACAGAAGGAAGAACTGGGGTTGCAGTATCCTTAAGTAGTTAAAATAGGTTTGGATTCGATTCACAGGAGGAGGCTGCTCTGTGCCGGAAGTGCGGACGGCACACTCACTGCAGACTCAGGGGAGGAGCGAGTGTGCGCAGATGCAGGAAGTGGGCAGCTGTACAGAGTGAGCGGTGGATGATCTCTGATTGTTTCTTGTTTCTCAGTGAAATAGAAATTAAATTCATCAGCTGGAAGCGAAGAAGCTGAGGATGAAGAAAAATGCATGGAAGATTTCAGAAGACACGAGAAACTATAAAATAGCTAATTAGGACAGTGAAAGAGTGACTATAGAGAAAAACATAAGGGGTTTACCAGAGATTGATGGTCATAAATTCAAAGTGAGGCCAGCTGGCTTGGATGGATGTCTTCCTCCAGCTAAGGTCCCCTCTGTGGGTGGATGTGCACAGTAGGTGGAAGTCAAATTTAACAGCCAAGTGACCACGGTAAAGCAAAAGAGGTGCAAAGGAGTTGAGTGTTTATACAAGTGAGTTGACACTTAGCCCCACAAATTCAGGAAGCTAGCTGGAACCTACAAAGCTTATTGAAAATGTAGATTTAGAAATTGTGTTCACCTTTTACATTTTTATTTATAATATTCTATTTAGCTATGATTTATTTTTTCCTTTGCCTAAATCAAAGAGTTTCTTTACGTAACTCTTTTTGTCCAGAAACAAAGAAAACTATGCTTTATTGTTCTATAAGAACAGAAGTATGTAACAGCAAACAATAATTATCAAAATAGCCAAATATTGGAGAAGAGACAAGGAAAATAAAGATCAGTGGGAGGCATAATGCATAAAATAGACCCCAAAACATTCTTGAGATCAATTAAAGAAAATATAAAATGGCCACTTGGTGTTTATTTAAAATTGAAGAAGATATCTGCAAATAAGGATATTATAAAGGATTATAATGCAATTGTTTTCTTATAATCAGCAATCTGCAATAATTAACATCTACATCAAATTCACAGAATTCACATTTTAAATATTGTCATTTTTCAGAATAAAATGCCATTTAAAAATATACGAAAATAAGCATATGACACCCAGAAAGGAATTATTTTGTCAAATAAAGATTCTAGCTCTCTACAATCATCAAATTATACTAATACCATTTGTTCATTCAGACAAGCATGAAAATGTATAGAATACAATGAAATCATAACTATGTCCACATGTGGATTTTAAACCTTGCAGGAGCATAAAAATACAAGCCTTCTCAGTATATAAATATTTGTACGGCATTTAATAATAACTATGTTAATTAATATTGATATTTATTTTTATAACATTTGATAATAATTAGTAGGACTTTGTGGCAAATCATGCTCACCCCCATATTTCCGTGTATTCCCACAATCTCCTGTCACCAACATGCTCATCTTCCTCCCCCACCCCCCAAAACAAACATATACACAGCATCTAATCGTTAGTTTCTTCAGCTAACTGTAGAAGTATATGTATTTTCGTAACCTCTAAGGGCCTAACACAGTGGCTTCTCTGAAGAGGGCAGCAACCTACACCGAACTAACTCCAGCCCAGGGATCATGCGCAAAACCAAATTCAGACTTAATGACTTTATTTCCTAGCTTTCAAATTTAGGTAGGTCGTTACTGTGGGCTGAATTGTGTTCCCCCAAAATTCATATGCAAAAGCCCTAACCCCTGGTACCTTGGAATGTAACTATATTTGGAGATACAGATTTTTAAAAGGATAATTAAGTTTAAAGGAGGTCATTATGACTGATACCCTTATCAGGTAAGGAAATTTGGATACAGACACACACAAAAGGAAGACCATGCTAAGACAAAGGGAGAAGAGAGCCATCTGCCTGCCAAGGAGAGAGGCCTTAGAAGAAATCAACCTACTGACTCTTTGATCTCAGATTTTTTGCCTCTGTGACCATAAGTCAATAAGTTTCTGTTGTTGAAATCACCCAGTCTGTGTTATTTTGTTAGGGCAGCACTAGCAGACTAATAAAAGTGGTCAGTGTAAATTTGGTTATATGCAACTAAAGGAACAAAAATTAAGGAATCATAAATTGTTTGTATTGCTCTAATTTCCACATCTTGTCTCCAAACAATTCGTGTTACAATCAAGTGCCCCAGATTAGTTCCCAGTAGTGATTATCTGATAACATCCATCCCCAAACTTGCATCTTTCTCTGAAGACATAGAGAATGTAGAGCTTTCTTTCCTTGGCTTACATGATTACACTTTTAAATTATTAGAGAACAATTTTTAACAACTTAACTGAGATAATTTGCATACCATAAAATTTACCTTTTGTAATTGCACAGATCAATGTTTTCAGTAAATTTATACAGTTTGCAGCCACCACCATAATCTGGTTTTAGAACTTTTCTGGAGAACTAAAAGTTTTCTCATACTGGTTTCTGGTCAACATCCTCTCCTACTTCCATCCTTACACATACCCTGATCTGATTTCTGTTTCTACATATTTATCTTTTCTAGAAATTTTGTAGAAATAAAACCATATAGTATTTAGTCTTTTGTCCCTGTCTTCTTTAACATAATGCTTTTGAAGTTCATCTAATCTTGTTGCCTGCAATTTTTTTTTTCTTTTTTTGCTAAATAGTAGTCCATCATTTTTAAAGTATTTAAAAATTTGTTTATTCATTCATTAGTTAAGGCAACCATAATATTTGCATTAAAAAGTTTTGGGTGTCCAGATATTTTCATTTCTCTTGGGTAGATACCTACGAGTGAAATTGCTGGATATAAATATATGATTAATTATTTAAGAAACTTCTGAAGGGTATGAAATCCCTCTGGTGTGATGAAAATATTTTGGAGCTATAAATAAGTAGTATTTACACAACATTCGGAATGTACTAAATGCCACTGAATTGTCCACTTTAAAATGGCTAAATATGTTATGTAAATTTTGCCTCGATTAAAAATAAAGTTTAAAAAAGTCATAGGAAAAAGAAGTATATTAGACTAATAGGGCAGAGGCTTGCCAGTGGAAATTGAACACATGCTCAAAAGTGCCCTCTAATCATCATAGTAAATTGATTTTTTTGTTGTTGTTTTTGGCTAAGCAGATCCTAAAAAGTGCCATTTTTCTCATAAGAGCTAATCTCCTACACTCATAAAATCTAATTACAATTTCATTTTTAAGAACTCATCATTTGTCTGCGACGAACAATAGTTTTGTCAAAAAAATTTTCACATCTTTGAGCTTAAGTAATTCATTTTGCCCTGTTTCTCCATTAGATAATAATGAGTTAGGTAAGAAAGAAAAAAACTGCTATAAGAATGTAAACAAAATGTGAGAAGGCCCAGGGCCACCACGTCAGGTCGTTTCTTAAGCTATTGCTGTTTCCAGGCCGAGAAGGCCTAACTTCAATTTACTAAAAGAGAGAAAAACTATAACATCACAGCTTTTATTCAAAGACCTTTAAACAAATATCTTCTAGTAATAACTTAAAAGTGACAGAAACAACTAAGACCATAAATAGTCTCCTTTGCTAATTTGGTAAAGTAAAAGTTCCCAAAACCCATCCTTAACTGTCAGAACATGTAGCTTTTTGTTTTTTAATGGACATATATTATTTATCATTAAGAATAATCAACTTTAAACCTATTATTTAATAGCTGCATTTATTTTATTTTTATTTTTTTAATTTTTGGCAGATCCAGGAATCTCTCAAAGAAGAAGGATAAAGAATGCTTGTACTTGGCATTTTTATTATTCTTTCTGTGAGGGATCTCAAATGCACTTGACCTGCATTAATTCAACTTCACGGAACCAATTTTGATGCTCTGTCAAGGTTAAAGTTTTTCTCAGCAGGGGAAGAATTCTTGACACATTTATGAATTTTCTTCCTGTTTAATTGTAAAAAGTAGAAGTTAGTTTCTCTAAGAGGTTATGTCCTTTTAACAGACCAGTGTCTGACAGATGAATATGAGGTAGCTCTGAGAACTAGATATCTTTATCTATTCATTTATTTTTATTTTTAACTGATGCATAATATTTGTACACATTTATGGGGAACATGTCATATTTTGATACACACATAGAATATACAATGGTCAAGTCATGATATTTAGTATATCTGTCACCTCAAGCATTTATCATTTCTTTGTGTTGGGGACATTTCCAATACTCTCTTCCAGCTATTTTGAAATATACAATATATTGTTGTTAACTCCAGTTACCCTACTGGACCATTGAATATTAAAATTTATTACTTCTATCTAACTGTATGTTTGTACCCATTAATCAACCTCTCTTCATCTCCAAACCACTTACTTGTCACACACACCCGTCTCAGCCTTTAGTAACCATAATTCTATTCTCCACCTCCATGAAATCAACATCTTTACTTCCACCTATGATCGAGAATATGTAGTATTTATCTTCCTGTGTTTGGCTTACTTCACTTAACATAAGGACTTAGAAGTTTCATTCAGTTGCTGCAAATGACAAGATTTCATTCTTTTTGTGGCTGAATTGTATT
>CAUYSK010123463.1:0-148508 GCA_963575035.1 Avahi laniger
CGCAATTCACAATTGCAAAGATGTGGAAACAACCCAAGTGTCCATCAGTACATGAGTGGATTAATAAACTGTGGTATATGTATACCATGGAGTACTATTCAGCTTTAAGAAACAACGGTGACATAGCACCTCTTATATACTCCTGGAAAGGGCTGGAACACATTCTACTAAGTGAGGTATCCCAAGAATGGAAAAATAAGCACTACATGTACTCACCATCAAATCGGTATTAACTGATCAACACATAAGTGCATATATAAGAATTGCATCTATTAGATATTGGGCAGGGGGGAGGGGGGAGGAGGGAGGAGGGTGGAGGAGACGGGTATATGTGTACACAAAGAGTGCAATGTGCACCACGCAATGGGATGGACATATTTGAAACCTGGACTGAGGGGGGGAGGGGGCAAGGGCAACACATGTAACCTAAACATCTGTACCCCCATATTATGCAGAAATAAAAAAAAAAAGAAAATAATACATGAGAAAACAAAAGAATTCTATTTTGAACAAGTAAACTCAAAACTTACTTGGTACTTTGAAATCTATCAACCACCAAACTAACCATTAGCAAACTGAATCCCCACACAAGGAAGAAAGATATTACATGCAAAATAATCTTTTATTATTTTTTTATCATGTCTTTTCATACTTTCTCAATTCAGTATGTATTTTCAAACCTGAAAAAAACTGAGTGATTTTCTAATAAGTTATAAATAACAGAAACTGATCATAAAAGAGAGAGAAAAACCTAAACATGTCAGTGCCATAGAGAAAATTGACAACGTTGTGGTGCTACTCTTTCTTTAAAAGCACCACATTCAGGCCTTTTCATAGATGAAACATGCCAAACTTCCAAGTAACAGATAAAGTTATTTCTTTAATAAAGTCAACAGAGAAAAAGAAGAAACTTTACTTTCTAAGAAAAGATTATCAATATTTGCAATTAATATTAAATAGAATATTAATAATGATATACTAATTCAAAGTAGAATTTATACCTTGAATGTACCAAAATATATCTCTAGTAGGAATATGTGATATAATTCAACATATTAATTAAATCTAAGGAGAAAAATAAATATATGATCATCTTCAAAGATACTACAAAATCATTTGCTAAAATTAAGTATCTAGGGATAGGCTCTTTCAGGAGACTGCCTCTCCTGAAAATAACAACTAGAAATTCTGTACACATAATGCATGAATAAAGAAAACTCACTTCTCCTCTTCTATATACTTTTTAGGCATCCAGAGGTCTACAAAAACTAGACTACCTGAAGGCTCTGGAGAGTAAATAAAGGAAGTCTCCAAAATGTCCTGGAGGAATAAATCAAAAAGTATTTTATATACCAAGAACCAAAAAAATAGAGTCCATTCTCAAGAAAAAAGGCAGTAAATGGAGGCAATCCTGAGATGGCCTAGAGGTTGAAATTACCAAAAACTTTAAAGCAATTATTGTAATTATGCTAAGTTAAGTATAGAAAATTATGCTCATAAAGAATCAAATGTATAACATTTCTTAAGGGGAATAAAAAATATAATAAAGAACTAAATGGATATTTTAAAACAAAAAGTATAATATTTGAAATAAAAAATACTGGATGGACTTAATAGCAGAATGAAACGACAAAGAAAAATTTCAGTGAACATGAAGATGGACCAAAAAAAATCCAATCTACAACTAGAAAAAATATTCTTCAAAAATGAAGATCATATAAAGGCATTTTTAGGAAAAAAACTAAGAAAATTTATCACCAGTAGATTTACTACAAGAAATTCTAAAAGTAATTTTTATGTATAGGCAAAATGACACCAAAGGAAAATTGAATCTTCTAGAAGAGATGAAGACCATCAGAAATGTAAACATCTAAATAAATATAAGAGATATTTTTTATCTTAATTTCTTGAAATACATGTGATTTATTAAAGCACAAGTTATAACATTATCTTGCAGGGTTTAACATGCACAAAAAAGTAATACATATGACAATTGCAACATAAAGGGCAATGCAGAAGGGATGTAAATGAAGCTATGTGTTTGCAAGGTTTCCGTATTTCAAGTGAAGTGATACAATATTAATTCGAAGTAGACTGTGAAAAGTTAAATACTTACGTTGTAATGGGATGCTACCAGCAGTGGGTAGAGGCCAGGGATGCTGCTTAACATCCTATAATGCACAGAACAGCTTCCCATACCAAAGAATTATCCTGTCCAAAATGTCAGTGGTGCTGAGGTTGAGCAATTCTGCCATAAAGCAACCACGAAATATGTATAACATGCTATAGCTAAAAAGCCAATATATAAATTGAAATTGGAATATTTAATCAAAAGATCGGTGAAAAGAAACAAAGGAAATAAAACAGAAGAAGAAAACAAAAAAGAAATAATAGGCAGCTTTAACTCCAATTATATCAAAATTACATAATGTGAGAGGACTAAACACTCCAGTTAAAAGGCAGATATTCTTGAAATGTATTAAAAGCATGACTCAACTGTGATCTCTACAAGAAACACACTTTAAATACAAAGACACAGATAACTAGAAAGCAAATGAAAAAAAAGATATACTCTGCAAACAATAAGTATAAAAATAATGGCAACACTATAACATCAGATTTTTTAAATGGACTTTAAGACATAGAGCATTGTCAGAGATAAAGAGGAACATTTCATAATGAAAAAGGGCTGAATTCACCAGGAAGACATAACAATCCCAAATGTGTATGCATCTAATAATAGACTTTCAAAATACATGAAGCAAAAGTTATCAAAATTAAGGAGAGAACTAGAAAATTCCATAATAATAGATTTTAACACTCTTCTCAGTAATTATTAAAAAACTAGACAAAAATAAGTAAAGACATAGATTATCTAAACAATATTATCAAATGCAATACTCCAATTGATACTCATAGAAAGCTACAATTAAAATTATTTTCAAGCGCACATGGTAAATTCACAAAGATATGACATAGTTTAGTCCATAAAACAAATCTCAAAATATTCATAAGAAATGAAATTAAATACAGCATGCATTCCAAATTAAAATTTAGTAGTATTAAGATACATAAAAAAAAACCCAAAGCATTTGAAAAGTAGCCAATACAACTTCTAAAGTATCCATGGGTCAAAGGAAAAGTCACAAGAAAAATTAGAAAATATCTCTGAATGATAACAGAAGGACAACATATCATTATCTGTGGCATGCAGCAAAAGCAGTGTTTACAAGGAAATTTATGGCTCTAAATGTGCATATAAGACAAAAAGAAAAATCTAATATCAATAACCTTGGGTTCAAATTTAAACAGATATAAAAAGAAAAAGAAAAGTAAACCCAAAGGAAAAAGAACGGAAATAATAAAAGAGCAGAAATCAACTAAATAGTATATAGACAAACAATAGTATAAAACACCCAAATGAAAAGAATGTTCTTGTTAAAACCAACAAAATTGACAGGATCATCAAGAGAAAAATAGAGAAAAGACAAAGGTCATCAATATCAGGAAATAAAAATGTCACTAAATATGTTAAGAACATTAAAGAGATTATAAGGGAATATTAGTAACAACTTTATGCCTTAAAATACAGCAACTTAAAATAAATTTAACAAATTCCTTGAAAAATACGATTTATCAAAATTAATACAAAATTTAAAAATTTGAGTAGCCCAAAATTTATAAAACAAGTTAATTGTATTATCAAAAACTGTTCCACCAAGAATGTTCAGGCCCAGATTTCCCCTGTATGCTCTATCAAACAGTCAAGAAAGAGAGAACACCACCCATACAAAAAATCTTTGAGAAAATAAAGGAAGGTGGAACACTTCCCAACTTGCTTTATGATGGCAGCATAGCCCAAACACCAAAACCTGACAAAATTATTACAAAAGAATTAAAATAACAGATTAATATTCCTCATGAACACAAACACAAAAATTCTCAGTGAAATACTAGCAATCTAAATTCAACAATGCATAAAAGGGGTAATATGCTACAACCAAATGTGTTTATCTTAGGAGTGAAAGGTTGATTGAATATGTGAGAATCCTGATAAAGATAAGATTTTTTAAAATTAGACAAGTTGGGTCTGGCGCAGTGGCTCACGCCTGTAATCCTAGCTCTCTGGGAGGCCAAGGCGGGCGGATTGTTTGAGCTCAGGAGTTCGAAACCAGCCTGAGCAAGGGCGAGACCCTGTCTCTACTAAAAATAGAAAGAAATTAATTGGACAACCAAAAATATATAGAAAAAAAATTAGCCGGGCGTGGTGGCGCATGCTTGTAGTCCCAGCTACTTGGGAGGCTGAGGCAGTAGGATTGCTTGAGCTCAGGAGTTTGAGGTTGCTGTGAGTTAGGCTAACGCCATGGCACTCACTCTAACCAGGGCAACAGAGTGAGACTCTGTCTTAAAAAAAAAAAAAAAAATTAGGCAAGTTGATGAAAAAATAAATATGCATAAATAAATATATAAGTTCTAAAAAAGAAGATTAATAAATAAGAAATAACTGTACTAGATATTAAAATATAATCTAAGGTTATAATGATTGAAATCATTTTATACTTTAAGAAACAGATAAATGAAATAGAATGGAGAATCCAGAAAGAGACAAAAATATACATAGAAAAGTAATATATGATAAAGGTGGAATTTCAAATCAATGTGGAAAAGATAAAATGTTGAATAAATGATGTTGAGAAATTGAGCCTGCCATCTGAATAAAAAATAAAATAGATTGCATACCTTTTTTCTTACTCAAGGAAAATTTTAGATGAAATATAAATCTAAGTGTTTTAAAAAATAAAATTATAAAATTGCTAGAAGAAACTTAGAAATTCATTTTATAATTATGGTGTGGAGAAAGCATTTCTCAAAAAGACAAATTTAGAAGCCTTCAAAGACTGATAAATTCAACATCCAACAATTAAAAGTCATTAAAATATAGCATTATAAAGTTAAAGGATATATGGAAAACTAGGAAAAAATTATTTGCAGCTTATATAGCATAAAAGGGGCAAAATTCTTTTATATATAAATAGCTCTTACAAATCAATTAGACGTCTTTTTTAGCATCTACACTAGAATGTTTTATAGCAGCACAATTCTCAATTGCAAAGATGTGGAAACAACCCAAGGGCCCATCAATACATGAGTGGATTAAAAAAATGTGGTATATGTATATCATGGAGTTCCACTCAGCCACAAAAAACAATATATGATAACGGAGAGGGTATGTGGAAGAGAATACCCTCATAGTTTGTGGAACATCAATTGGTGTTACATCTTTGGAAGGCAATTTGGCAATATCTAATATTTATATGACATTGATCTAATAATTCCACTTCCAGAAATCTGTATTAAAGATACATTTGCACATTTGTGCCAAGTTCTACAAGCAAGGATATTTGTAGCAGCACTGTTTGTAGTAACAAAGGTAAAAATAAATATACATCAATGAGGGGCTGGATAAATGGGATCAAAACGGAATATTCTGTACCATTAAAAAGACTGAGATTGATCTATAGGTGATTATATAAGTCTCCAAGTTATACCTTTAAATAATATATTATAGCATGAGGCAGGACAGTTTATGATATGTGCTTTCATTGAGTAAAATAGTACGCAGTAAATATGTGTCTAGCTATATAATCCTAAATGTGTAGAAACATACATATATATACACACAGAGATTTTTTTATTCTTTTATATTTATAGATTTTTTAAGAAAGTACACAAGAAACTACTATCACCTATGGAAAGAATGCTAGAGAACTGAGGGTCTGGGGTGGAAGAGAGAGGTCCTGAATATAAACCATTTTTGTGATATTTAAATGTATATTATACAATATGTATATGTTATTGAAAAATTGACCAGTTTTAAAAGCTAATGAACTTAATCATTTAATCATTTCTTGCATCCATGAAAAGAGTAAATAAAAAATAAGTTTTTAGTATACTATGCTTTGTGTAAAGAAAGCCAATCAATCACTTGATCAAGTTGTGCTTTTTCTGTATCTTAAAAAAGATTTCTCACTTCTTACTATATTCCAGGCCCAATGCCAGATACTTAAAGGACAACAGAAAAGGCACTGCCCTGGAGGAGCTCACAGTTCAATGGGAAGATCTCACATTCAGTCTTAGAGGAAGACTGTTGTCCTTCTGGCTTAGACCAATGTGTTTAGTAAAGACAGTTCCTTCCCAGACCGTGACAGGAACTTTCCCAGTTCCATCATCCTCTTCTGTGCACCTCACCACATCTTGCAGTAGTTGCCAACATGTCTGAGAGAGCTGATTACAGCTCCCTGCCGCAAGCTTCCAGGAATGATCCCAAAGTCACTTCTTATAAGAAGGACTACTAGCCATCTTGGCACCTATCCACTGAACATGACAGAATCATTTTAATTCCCAGAGGCATTACACTTTTTCCCGCCTCTTCACTCTTGTTTGTGCTGTTCCTTCTGCTTGGAATGTTCTTCAACGTTGGTTCCTTTTCTTTAGCTAACTGCTGCTCAACAGCAAATATTGGTTCAAGTACTTCTTCAGGACAGCTTCTCTAATTATCTGCCACACGAAGTAAGTGAGCACATTTCCCCCATGTTCCCACGGCTCTTCTCACCTTACATTTAGCTATTTACTTGTCAGTTTTTCATATTAAAGTACAGATTTCCTTCAAGTTATATTTCTATTGCCTGACACAGAGTAGGAACTCAACAATCTGATTATTTCAACTTTGATGACTTCAGTGTTCTTCCCCGGGTATTCCCACTGTATAGCACCACACTGAACTTCGTGATTGTTTTCCCATATGCCTACCTCCACTGTACCACTTCCCCAAGTCTCGGGCATTATACTCACTTGTCCAGTGACAGCCCAGGGAAGGCAAACTTGCCCAGACAGATGCGAAAAACAGCGCTCAGCGGAATCCGCTGCAGCTGCACACAGCTGAGCATGATGAAGTCGTATTTGCAGATCAAGAGAGTCTTGTCTGTGAGCAGCAAAATTCTCTCCTTCTCATTGTTCCAGTGATCTATCCTGTAGGAATCATCACAGAGAAGTAAAGTTGATGACATCACCTTTCCAAATTAAAGATAATGGCATTTCTTACACAGAAGACAGTGAAGTTTGATCAACTCAGAAGAAAGAGGGTCGGAGAAACACATAACACCACCTCCCACTTAATCTAGTCCCGTGATTAAAGGAGGAGGGAAGCGGGAAGATGATGGGAAATATTTTGTCATCACAGAGCTCAGAGATGACGACCCATGATGGAATCCATTAGATAACCAAGCTTGCATTGCGTTGGGAGTCAACTGATTCACACTCCTCTACATCTTCTCAGTTCTCTAGGAAACCTTCGTAGAACACATCTTCCTCCATGGACAACAAAAGTATCTCTTTGTCCTAACTCAATCTGTACACAAAATTTACTCACTGCAAACTAGTTTATGCTGATCTCCAACGGTCACATTGTTGACAAAAGATAAAATAGAGACTCAAACACAGGTCCACTGTCCCCCAAGCCATCTCTATGTAGAGCTCCTCCTACCATAGTCTTGTGGTAGAAATATAGTGAAATAAGTGGAGATTTTTATGAACCAAAGACAAAGTAGACACTAGATAAATGTTTACTGAATAGATTTTCTTCAGATTTGGGTCTTTCAGAGCACATGTGGAAAATTCTGAGTAAGAGTTAAGAATCTCTTCAATGGAGAGAAAAAGAAGGAATCAAAACAATGGCTTCTGTTTAAAAGAAAGTGAGCATGGTCTGTAATTCCCCTGACCAACAGCATTTTGTTGTCTGTCTACTGTAACCTTTGGGATATAGCACTCCACAACTTGTATTAGAATTGCTTCAACATGTGCTTTGTTTTCCCTAGAAGACTGAAAAGATTGATCTGTGACTGACTGATGTCTGAGTCTCCCCACACAGAATCAATCTAACGTGTAAGTGAAATGGGCATCCCATTCCCAGCCGTTCTGCACAAAGCACCCACAATGCAATTCTTAATATCCAAACCGAATGATATCCCTCCCCCATTCACTTTATTAAATAATATCCCCTTTATTTTATGATCAAGTCCAAATCTCCTAACATGGACTGCAGGTCTGTACAATCTGCCTCTGACAGGGGTCATTTAACAGTAAGCTGAGAGCACTCATTGTTCAAGTCATGGTTCCAATGTCTTACTCAAAGAGGATTTCCGAAACTGCTGTATAAACTTGGCCTCATAACACTCTCTCAAAGCATCCTTACCCTTTCTCCCTTGTGGCATTTATCACAGTTGGTAAGGAGGAATGAAACATAAAATGCTTAGCAACGAGTGCCATGTGGGCACTGACCAATCAGAATGTGCACTGCACTACAGAGGGTAGGAAAATGCCAGTAAGTACAGGCTGAGCATCAACCGGTGTGCGCGCATGTGCCTGTGTGTATGTGTGCATATTACATGAGGGCAAAGACTGTGTCTGCTGGGAAGTCACTAAATACCTGTCTGTTGAGTGAATAAATGAATGCCAATTATAATGATTTTGGAGGCCTTTGGGTGGAGTGAGGGTGGAGGTGGGAACTTGCAGCAATATCACTTACTCCGTAATATTGGACTTCTAACCTTTCTGTGGCTCAGGTTCCATGTCTGTGAAATGGAGACAACACTACTACTCACCTCATGCGTTTGGGGACAAGGTTAAAAGAAATGATTCTCAGTCAGGGCTCTATAAATTAGTTATTATTATCACTGGTAGGGGCCTACATCACTAAGTGACTTCGGGTAACTCAATTATATGCCACTTCTCAGTGTAAGAACAGACAGGCAAGACAAAGTTAGGAGCTGAATCAATGGGTGGAGGAACAGGAGGAGACATGAAGGGGAGAAAAAGGGAGATGAAGGGAAAGAAAGAGGGAGAAGCAAAGGCAAAAAGAAGGACATAATCATTGATGAGGCCCTAGTACATGCTGGCCACTACATATTCATGAGTTTTAGTTCTCCATCCCACCACAACCCTTTGAAGAAGGTTACATCCAAAGTCACTCAGCTAGAACACGATAGTAGAGTTAGTGGTATAATTGGAGGAAATATTAATAGCATAAAGATCAAGAGATCTGGTTTAAATATTGATTCTACTGTTTCCATCCACCCAAGCACACAGTGATACTCACCTCCCACTCCACTGAGAGAAAGAGAGAATTCTTGATAGTCTGCCTAACACTCTCAGTCTTAGTCAGAAAGAGATGGGGACTCTGAAATGTCTTATCGGATATCTACATAAACTTCTCTAAATAGACTGCATCTACTTAGCAGTAAGTTATAAGCTGCTGCCTAATAAACCAGACTTGTTTTTAGTCTAAAAAAACTGCAGCTTTTGGTTGAATGGTTTTACTGAAAATGTCAGCACTCCATAATGAGATTTATTTTAAAAGGTAAAGGATTTGGAAAAAAAAGGAAAATTCTTTTTAGGAACACAGAGTGCTCTGCTGTGACACAGACTCTGCATAATTTACATGTCGGGAATGTCTGAATTCAAGTAAACACACAGGCTTATAAATAGTTTGGGGCCACCATCTTAAGCTCCTGGGTGGTATACTTATTTATTTAGACTTCAATCACACCTTTTTTCCCCTAAGAACTCATGAAGAAACATTAAATTACATATTCTTAATATTAATATTAGTGAAATTTGGGCAGCAATAATAGCAACAAATACAGCAATAGAAATACCAATAATATATTGTGTTCATACAGCTCATAGAGGTTTATGCAGCCATTGAAATATCAATGCCCTCATTTAATCCTCACAAGAACCCTTTCGACTAAGGGTTTCTAAAGACAAGGAAACTAAGGTCCACAGACCCTTAAAATGCTTTGCCCAGTGTTTTACCTCTAGCAACAGTAGCGTAGGGGCCTGGACCACATAGGGAGACACCAAATCAGGACACAGTCTTTGGTTTCTCCCCCGTACCAACCACCTTTAAAAAGTGGACCCTTCACAGTGGAGTGTAAATGCGGTAAAACCGACCTCTGGAAGGAGCCAATGTGATGAGACACATGTCTCCTGGAATTGTTATCTCTAGAAAACTTTCTCCCCAAAACAACACTCATGACTGTCCCTTCCCAACTGTGTCCTCTTTCAGTGCTCCCTATCTCGGGGAAGAGCCCTCCCTCCATCCAGTTATGCAAGAGTCATTCTGCACTCATCGCATTTCCTTACCTTACATGCCAAGTCCTAAACATTCACTCCCCATATGTCTCTCAAAACCACCCACTTCTCTCCATTTCTACCTTCATCATCCCAATCCAGTCTTTTTTCACTTCCTGTCACTAGGCTTGGGAGACTAGTCACCCAGACCTGGTTTATCTACATCTACCCTTGCTCCCTTCCAACTTCTTCACCTTACTGCAGTGAGGCGATTCTTTTTCCAAAAAAAAAAAGAAAAAATCTGGTCTTCACTGACCCGCCTGGCTTAAAATACTTTAATAGTTCCTCATGGCTCTCATGAAAAATGACAAAAAGTCTTTACCTAGTCTAAGAGGTTCTGCAGCCAGGGCTTATGTAATTCTTCAACCCCATCTCAGGCCCAGTCTCTCCACACCATTTTCCTTGATGTGCTTTCAGTTTCTGGAATTCACCATGCTCCCTCCAACTTAAGGGTCTTTGCACATGCTGGTCCCTTTGCTGGCAAGGTTCTACGTAGTCTTCTAGCTTACCTAGCTAACCCCTGTAGAGCTGAGCTCCATCATCCCTATTCTCCAGGAAGATTCCTCAGACTTCTGTGACGATTTCTCTTCCTTCTAATACATACTTTCATACCCCACACATTTCTCTATTATGGCACTTGTTCCGGTGGCAATTTTACGGTTATTTCTATGATTACATAATCTATATGTCTTCTTTCCTACACTGTAGACACTGAAAAAGTGGAGTCAGTTCTTAGGTTTGTGTCTCTAAGTTTGTAGGAATCTAAAAAATATTTCTGAAATTAATAAAGAATGAACAATCTTTGCTTTGTGCAACCTATATGTCTTGGCTTATGCTGCTTGGGGAATCTGATCTCATGTTTACACATTGAAACACTCCCACACATTTTCAAAAAAAAAAATCAGTAACATTAGAAAAATATTCATGCCATAATAGTGAGGAAGAGCAGAATACAAAAATGTTACAACATTCTCCCAATTTTGTAACAACAACAAAATAATACACATATTAAAATGTTAACACTGATTATTTCTGAGTGCTGGAATTTCAAGTGACTTTTATTTCTTTTTATGCTTTTATTTTTCAGAGTTTAAATTTTTTATAATGAACATATTCTACTTTTTCGATAAGAGATATTTTTAAAATAAAAAAAATCATCCATCCTTCCAGTTTCCAGCTCACATGCTGTATCTATGGATCTTACCCTCACTCTGTCGCTGTCAGGTGGGTGTCATCTTTCTTTCCTTTAAGTATGCACAAGCCTTTATCAGTGCCTCGGTTGTGGCCCTACTCACAATTTTCTCTATATTACAATGACTTCGTACTTGTCCTACCCATTTACACACATGTACACACACAAACACACACACATTAAATAGGAGGCCCTCTGGTACAGAGTCACTGCTTTATTTATACCTGAGTCTCCTCACTGTGTCCAGCACAGAGCAAGGTCTCAGCAAATGAGCAGGGCACGGAATTAAAAAATAGAATCATAAGATCTATCCCCTCTGTTGTGAGAGTCAGTCTCCCCTGGCAAAGGATTCTCCACATCTTGTCCAGTCGCCCCCTCTTCCTCAGCACCAGCAACACTTCCTTATTGACAAGAAGGAGCCTAGACTCCGCCCAGGTGAGAAGGCATCTGAGAGCTCAGTGAGTCTGCAATTTTCTGGGATGGCAACAGTTTCACCAGCAGAGGGCAACAGCGAACTAGAAATGACAGGCGATACCCATCCTTAAGAGTTTCCAGGATCCACATCCGGTTACTTAAATCGCAGATGCCTCCCAGTGGCTTCAGCCCCACACCCAACAATACTTTCAGTTGCTCTTTTAAGGCTGTGTCAAATCAATTTGTGGTTTCGAAATGATTTCTTTCCAAAAAAGATTTTCTTCTAATATTATTCTCTCTCTCTCTCTCTCTCTCTCACACACACACACACACACACACACACACACACACAAAGCCTATGCTCAGTAGAGGCATCTACGCTGATGTTAAATAGACTATCCCTGATTTACAATTCCATCTTCATGCACCCCTCACACCTCTTAGCAGAACCCAGCCCTTGGAGAGGAAGACAGTATCTTGGCTAGCCAGGAGTCATCAACCCAGAAGGAAAAAAACCTGAATCATTCATTCCACACATATTCCCTAAGCACCCACTGGGTTCCAGGCCCTGACAAGAATCTGGTTTGGGTTTGCTCTTCAAACACAAACAAATGAAAAATGCATGGCATTAAAGCAAAGCAATTTACCTCCCCCTGAGTTAAGTGGAGACTTGTAAAACCTTTAGCTAAATAATCTACATGTATTTCTTCCAATCATTTGGTTACTCTTTCCCTGGGCCTTCTCCAATTTGCTTAAAATAGGGGATCCTCAAAGTAAACACAGCATTCTAATAAAAACCTGATGGTCACAGATCTTCCCTGTTCCCAGGTTTCCTGACTTGACTTTTTAAAGTTCATTTCCCCCGCTACCCCATGCAGCCAGCCATGTATCAGGCTCTGTGCTAGTTACAGGGAATATGGAGATTATAATATGACTCTTAGGGAATACACAGTTTTCTGAGATGTAAGGGCAAAATATGTTGGGAAGAATAATATGTCACCCAAGAGTGTAGTGAGGCTTGAAGTGGTAACAGAAGCCTACAAGGACAGAGCTCAGGTGTCTGGATTCCCCGCCCACTGTCCACAGGACTGAGGAATAGCAACCTCAACCACCTGCATGATGCCCTTGAAGAACGTTCTCTTTTCAACACTTCATCTTCTGCTGTTTGGTAAAGATCTCCATGTTGGAAAAGTACAAGCTGCAAAATATGGATGATTATTTGGAATTTATACAAGGAAAGGGCTCAGAAATATGTATTCATTTCTTTATCACTTCTTTAATGTGCACCTACTATGAGGCAGATTGAGTCCCCATAAAAGGTAGATAGGAAAGACCTGGAAACATCCATCCATGTATCCTCTAAAAGCTAATTTTCTCCTGAGTAAGGGAGGTCCTCCCAGGAGTTTCATTATACTGTTCCGGTTGATTACAGAAAAAAATATTGTCAATTTTTTTCTTAAAAAAACAAAAGTGTTTTTGAGTTCTAAAAATACAACAAAAATTATGAACAAAAAGTTTCAGTTGAGATACACACACACACACACACACACACACACACACACACACTCACACCCCAGGACTGAAGCTTCTGAGATTTATATGCATATATGAATAATTCTGCCACGTATTTTTCTTAGATTATAATAATAGAAGCCTCCATATATTGGGGGTCTTTTACAGATCATGTACTGTACCAGATACTATATACGTATTTCCTTTTTCCATATTTCCAAAACCCTGATAAAATACACTTGAGCAGAAGATTCCTGAGCAGTGACAAGCTTTCTATTATTACATAGGTTCAGGGTGGCAAATGCAGCTCTGTCACTTACTGGCTATAAGATCTTGTAAAAGTTGCTTATCCTTTCTAAAATTCAGTTTCTGCATCATCAAAATGAAAATAATAATGTTATATGCCTCATGAGACTATTGTGAGGATAAGAGATATTAGTGTAATACAAATTTAGTGTCATATAGAACATATGTAAAATACTAAGATATTGTTGGCTATTATACGATGATGAAGAAGACTCCTCTAAATCCCATAAGTACTGTGCAATATTTATTGAATTAACAAATAAATTAATGAACAGGTAAAGTAAATCCACTTAAAGAGAACTCCTCAAGCCTATAACAGCTTTAGATACACAAAATATTTTTATTTCAGTTTCCTAAAAATATTTTTTTAAATAATTAATTTCAGATATATGTATGATAAGTTTCTCTTTTTCTGCTACAGCTAAATGTATTTTCATTATATTGCAAGCTATATTTGAGTTACTCTTACTGAAAATATAGACCATGCATTATATGTGAGTTTCCCTTTGCAGGTGGCTGCTGTGGGACACCTTAGAAGACAAGGACCTGGAACTGTTGGAACAAAGACTCAATAGGAAACACGAGAGTGCCCCTTGAAGGAGTCATGCTACATTCATTTGCATACCCGGGCCAGAAAAGCCAATGTTGGGTGCAAATACGAGCCCACGTCAGACAACATAGGCAGTGGCTCAGGATTATGGCTCAAAAGCAAAGTCGTTGATTTGCAATTGAATTTCTTCTCACTACGTGGCACAAAAAGATATTTCTTTAGAGTAGCAATACCAGGGAACCGGGCCAGAAGTCATCCCTCTACTGATCCAACAAATATTGATTGAGCCATGTCACACTCCAGGCACCAGAGGTATAATGGTGAAACGAACAGGCTCCTATTCCTCCGGCCTTGCATTCTGGGAGGGGACAGAGACAGAAGGAAATAGACACGCAAATACAGAGACTTGGAAAAAAGGGAGATAGAGGAATAAGTGTGGGACTAGTGTTCTAGGCAAAGTGAAAAGCTGTTGCGAAGGCCCTGAGATGGGACCATCCAGTTCCAGGAAACAGCAAGGAGGCCTGTGGGACTGAAGCAAAGGGAGCAAGGAGGAGAGGGGAGCGAGATTTAAGCAGAAGCCAATTTTCCTGCAGGAACAACCACAATTCCTTTGCAATTTATGACTATTTTTCATATTCAATGGTTACAATCCCCCACTTTACAGATGGAAGAACCAAACCTCAATAAAGCCACTTGGATCTGGCATGAGGTGACAGAGCCAAGGCCAGGACCAGCTCTTCTGACTCACACCCCAGGCTATATACATCCCATCAAGCTGCTTTTCCCATTTATTTTTCTTACACAACCAGGCAATTTTGCTCTCCCCACAGCACTACCATCAGTAAGAGGATATTTTAAAAGCTACACAAAAGAAAAGAATCTGGGCACACCCCATGCTCTCCCTTTCCCATGTAACTACTGAATAACTGTTGAATAGCTCAAGTCCCCTACAGCACACCAGGAGCTCACAAGAGGCCCACCCCCTGGGGGGGGCACTCCTCCCCTGAATTCACTTGAGGGGATTCACTTGATCCAAAGCCAAGGAAGCTGACAGGAGAACAAGGCCTAATTCTGCAGAGGCGGCAAAGAAGGAAGACTATATGGACAAGACAGAACAAATGTACACATCTCGCCACCTCCATTGTTTTCGTATTTCTAAATGGGAGCGAGTTCTGCATACTGTACTATGTTAGCTACAGCTCCTTGAGTACGGGAGACACAGCCCAGATCAGGCAAACCTGATGAGGAGACGTGCTATAAAAATCCTTAGAGGAATCCCACAGAAATCCAAGAACAGGAACCACAGCCCAGCTGGGCTTCACACAACCTGGAAAGCCACAGGGAACAAAAGCTCCTCTCTCAGGGGCAGTCTCTATTATACTTTCTGTTGTTTCTCTATACATCTCATCTGTTTCCGCTTGACTGCTATGTTCCTTCGGCTTCCTGTCAATTTTCATTTCTTCTTAATTCCATCTTGCCTATGACCTTGAATTGTTTCCTTATCCCTGACTAGTGAATTTTCAGATCCACTCTCATAGATAACTGGTGTATCTCTGTATCTCCCAGTTCAAATTCTCAAGATAGGGGAATATAGGCCCTGAGCCTGTCTCTGTTACCCATATCCTTTCTTCCTGGAATGTTCTTTTTCATCTCGTCATATCTTTAATCCCTCCTCCTTCTTTAATCTTGGATGTCCCTTTACCTAATGCCACGATACACAGTGACTTCTATGCTCCCGTAGAATCATTTGTAGGACTGTGTATCAGCTGGTGATTCCTTGAGGCCCTGATACAATTTCAATTAGTGTTCCTTCTTCTCTAAACATTAAATAGAATTCTGAGCCTGGAAATTTCTTTTGGGTAGGTTTTTTATTATAAATTCAATTTCCTAATTTTTATAGGGATAGTCAAATATTTTATTTCATGTTGAGTGAGTTGTGATAGTTTTTGTGTTTTGAGAAATTAGTCTATTTCATCTACGTTGTTAAATTTATGTGTGTAGAATTGTTAATTATAATCCATTACTATTTCTTTAATGTTTGCAGGGTCTGTAGTGATATCCCTTGTTTCATTTTGGATAAAACTTATGTCCCCTCCCTTTATTTGTCAGCCTTGCTAGAGGTTTGTCAAACTTATAGATCCCTTCAGAGAGCCAGCTTTTTCATCCATTAATTTTCTCTACTGTATTGTAGGTTTTTTCCCATTGATTTCTACTCTTATTTATGTTATTTCCTTCCTTCTGCTCACTTTGGGTTTGTTTGCTCTTCTTTTCTAGTTTCTTGAAACAGGAGTTCAGATTATTGTTTTGAGACTTTTCCTCAATTGATATGAGTATTTTTCCTTTAGTGCTAAAATTTCTTTTTCAGCACTATTTAGCTGCATCCTCCACATTTTGATATGTTGCATTTTTCTTTTTATTTAGTTCAATGTACTTTTTATTTCCTTTGATATTCCCTCTTTGATCCCTGGATTATTTAGAAGTATGTTCAGTTTCTAAGTGTTTAGAGATTTTCCTGTTATCTTTTTATTATTGATTTATTCCATTGTGCTCAGAGAACATACTCTGTATGATATTAATTCTTTTAAATTTGTTGAGGCTTATTTTGTGACTTGGGATATGCTAGATCTTGGTATATGTAATGTGAATGCCTAAAAAGAATTTGTTTTATGCTATTATTGGGTGAAGTATTCTATAAATATAAATTGAGTCCTGTTGATTGATGGTATTGTTCAGCTCCTAAATCTTTCCTGATTTTCTATTTAGTTGTTATACCCATTATTGAGAAAATGGTATTGAAGTCTTCAACTATAATTGCAGATTTATCCATTTCTTTCAATTCTATTTTTTTGTTATATATTTTATAGCTCTGTTATTTGGTGCATACACGTTTAGGACTGCTATATCTTCTTGGTGGATAGACTCTTTTATCATTATACAATATCTTTCTCTGTTCTTGATAATTTTCTTTACTCAGAATTCTACATTTTCATTAATTCACATAGCAAAGCATTTCAGTAACCACAGAACTCTTACACTATGTAGCTCTGTCTACTGAACAGACCAGTGGAAGTAGAAGCTTTCTCTCTTCACATTGTTTCTCTTCTTAAATTCACTTTTATCTTCCCTAAAACAGGACAATTTGGGACAATCAAGGCACCCCACAGAGTGGAGACAACATACTATTTGTAAATCAGGCAGCATGTTTACTCATAAAAGCCTATAATAACTGTTTGTATAACTGCTATAGAAGTGGCCTAAAAGTATTGATAGTGTCAATATTAAGATAGAGATCTTATTTTTTTTAATGAAATTCACATTGGCAGGCCCCTTAATAATCAAGAATATGTTTAAATTATTGAGCAATAATTTCAGGAACCTAGTGTTTTTCTAATAATATCAACAGCCTATTTGATATCCTTCAGTAACTTGAGACACAAATGTCCATAGTGGTCCTGAAAGGAACATAAAGACAGTAATGTGTTGTAAATATTAAACAAATTCTAAAATAATAATGTCCTGACTTTATTTGCTTGGTATAAATGACTACCATAACTCATTTCAACATACCAAGGGGAGGTCCTTGAACATGTAATTGGAGGAGTCACACACAGGTGGCTCTCACAGGGTTTGGAGGTGAGAGCTGGTTCCTACACGTAATTGTATCAGGGAGTAAAGAGGAGCCAGTGTAAGGCACTGGGAAGTGGCTAAATGCTGGCAAACAGGAACCACATACCCTCCCTAAAATCATTCAAAATCAAATTTTATAAAACAGTGAGCAAGGTGGAAATGGCCTATGGATCTCCGCTTTGTGACCAGAAGAGAATATAGTCACATTTTAGGCTAGCATCCAGAATTCTTTACTTTCAGATTCCTTCCTATCTTTCCAGCTTTTTGCTAGTTCTCTCATTCTTGCTCACTATAATCCAGCCACACAGAGCTGTTTGTGATTCCCTGAGCCTGTCTCTGTTACACATATTCTTTCTTCCTGGGATGTTCTTTTTCATCTCATCATTATCTTTAATCCCTCCTCCTTCTCTAATCTTGGATGCTCCCTTTACCTAATGCCACAGTACACAGTGACTTCTATGTTCCCACAGAACCATTCGTAGGACTGTATATCAGCGTGTATCATACTCTGCTGTGACTTTATTTATATGTCCTTCTTCCTCACAAGAGCTCCTTCAAGATAGAAATCTTGTCTTATTTCCTACTGTACTTTCATCACTTAGGACAGAATCTGGCTTATGTAAGGAGCTCAGCAAATACAAAAATGAATGAATGAATGAGTGAATGAATGAATATAAATAAATACTACTAATAATAATAGTAATAACAGGGCCAACTTTTATATGGCACATACCATATGACAAAAAAATTGTTATAAGCATTGTACAAATATTAAGTAATTCAGTCTTTAGAATAACCTCTTAATATCCCTGTTTTATAGGTGATAAAACTGAGGCCCAGAGGATATAAGAAATTTGCACAACCAAGGTCAAAGAGCTAGTAACTCATGGATCTAGACATTTAGCTGCATCAGTCTTCTTTCACCCCTTGGCTTTTCCTGAGTCCTTCCTAATGGGTAGCAGCCATGGGAAAATAAACACTTCCAAGTACATTTGTGACTGCAGCAACTAAATGCCCTCACTGTCTTCTAATGCAGGTCACTCAGAGACCATTAGCTATTGGGATGAGGTTGCTGCCATGGAGAATTTATAGAGAAAAGCAATGTGTTTAATTAAGTGGTTGTCGAAAACACCCACCCAGTATAAATGGATTCTGGCAACAGAGGTGCTTTTGTTGCTGCCAGAGTCCTGCCACAGGTCATTAACATCTTGATAGATTTGAGGCACTTTTCAGCCTGAATGCTTTCACCCAAGGACAGAGGCAAGTGTTATTGGGCTTAGAGTTGCTTGGAGCCCAGGGACATGGAGGCAGGACAGGATGGATGGACGCTGCTAGGTCAGTGAATGGCTTCAAACAGTAGATTATTGTATCAGAATTAAATTTGAGTCAAATCCACAATCGGTTCTGAGCCCCCCTACCATGTGCCACACACTTTACTAAGCACTGGAAGGTACACCGAGATACGCTTGGACGTAAGCGAGTCAAAATCAGGCCCTGCCTTAAGGAATGTTTTCTTTACAATCCGCACAGTGAACTATACTTTGTAGTGTAATATGAGCACAAAGAAGGAAAATAAGACTATTGTGGTTGAATGAATATGGAAAGGCTCTATGGACTTGGTATCCCTGAATGACAGGAAAAGTCTAGGCCAGCAGAGAAAAGAGAAAAGCATAAAAAATAGTGGAAACCGAGTGAGCATGGTTATGAGGCCAAGGGACAGCACCAGGAATTTGGGGGGAGCGGGAGACAGTTCAATTTGACCGATAGAATTTAAATGGATATGATGGCAAGCAAGGCTGGACAGGGAAATTCAGTCATGACATGCAAGATCCTGAGTATGCAACAGAAGGAGTGGAGGCAGTGAGGACCCACTGAAGTCCTCAGACCACGAGCATGAGAGTGATCTGGACCAGTGCTTCTCAAATCTTAACGTGCATAGGAACCAACTTAGGATCCTGTGAAAACGCAGGTTCAGATTCAGGAGTTCTGGGGTGGGGCTAAGGGTCAGTCTAGCGAACAAGCTCCAAGGTGATGCTGGTGATGCTGATCCCAGGACAACACTTTGAGTAGCGGGGATCTAGAATAGATGGAAGTCTGTGTAAAAATGAATGGTGCTGAGTAGAAGATGCAGTTGACAATGTTAATTTACATAGGACTTCTATCATTCAATTCCTTGTGACTAAAAAGGATTAAAAATCCCTGATTTTCAGTTTTTCCGTCTTTTACTTTTTAATTATTAGTAGTAGTATTTCTTTTCTTTTTCATTTTATTTTTATTAAATACTATATAACATACTGCATGCTACATAATATACTGTATAACCTTCTAGCAGGAGTAGATGACCATTACTGAGTTATTTTTTCATCGATCAGGACAATGCTGCTTTAATCAATGTTCTCCAAACCCTTTGACTCGTAGTAACAATTAACTCCAAAGATGCGCCTATCTCTTTCCATCAAACTCCAATGATATACGAAATGGGCAACCCTTTTTTCCTTGCCACCGTTAGTGAACCTGTGGATGTACGCAGTGGCCACTCTGGGGATGATAAAGCACGTGCCCATGACGGCAAGCCCAGGGAGAATCTCGAACCACATCTCGGCACCTAGGCACCTGGTTACCCAGGCCAAAATTCCGCTTCTAAGCTCCTTAAAGGTGACCCGGATTCAGCTTCCTTCCCGGTTAGTAGTAGTATTTTTATTAGAGGATTAGTTCAGCAATTCTGGTAACATAATTAGACTCTAACAAGATAAAAGTGTGATTGGCTTCAGTCCATCAGCATCACCCACCATCCCCTATAGGTTTCTGACTTTTTTAGTTGTTTCTAGGCAAAGACTAAGTAAAGTTAAATGAACAGCACAAGCTAGAGAAAGATCTGGGAAGGAAAAGAGTCAATGAACCTCTGACCCTCCTCTCTGAAAATAAAAGACAATCAACAAAGAAACCAGACATAGATACAAGATCATTTAACCAATTTAAACTGCAGTGATGGCTGTGTCGGGAGATGAAGAAAATCACAAAAGGCAGTGAGAACAGCGTAATGAGAAGACAACTGGCCGGGGAGAGAGGTGTCATGAAGCCAAGCCCTCCTGTGACCCTTAATAAGTGGTTGCCCTTGGACAGGTCATTTAATCTCTGGGTTTCTTCATCCATAAAATAAAGCCAATAGTTTCTCCCTGCCTTTTCTCATGGGTCCGTTTGAAGACGGCATGTGACAGAAGGTGTGAAAGCTGTGACATGCACTGTTGCTTTGGGGACCTGAGCACTGCAAGGAGGCAACCCTGTGCCTGGGAAGTAATCCCTGGTCGCCCGTTCCTCCATGTCCCTTTGTTTCCCCGGCTGCCTTTAATTTTATTTAAAGAGCTATTTCTTTGGGGAAATATTTCTAAATTAAGTATAGATGCCCTGCACACGTCCACTTACCCCACCAGGTTCGAGAAACAGAATTCAGTTTTTCAAACTGAGTGTCTGTCAGAGGACCTGGGTGGGATCTGCAGGGACTTGCCAAATATGAAAGAGGCAGCCCTCGCCCATCAGGAGGCTACAACATAATAACAAGGCACATGTGGAATCTTTGCACAGCAGTGAAAGAACAATTTTGACAAAATTCAGGACAACTTAATGGTTCAGAGCCTTATCTGTGCTACTTTAGAGCTGTGTTGCTCTTCGGAGCCTGGAATCTCTCATTTATAAACTGGAAGTAGTGTTTTCTACCTTGGACCATTGCTGTGAAGATTAAATTAAATAAAGAAGAGAATTTTTAAACTATAATGTGCTATAGAAAAATTACTTATTAGCTTTATTAAAAAACAAATGAGGGTGCTTGACATATTTTCATTTCTATTTCCAATCATAAAATCTTACTCTGCCCCACTGATAGATGTCCCTTACTTGGTGCTTCAATTTTAAAAGAATAATAATAAACCCTTAAATTTGTGCAGCCACTGATAGTTTGGAAAGTAATTGTTCAATAATAGGTGAATGATTGAGTAACTTTATGAAAACTACATGGTAACCAGGAAAAATACAAGGAAAAAGCTGAGAGAAGTATCATTTAAAGAAGTTCATTGAACTATATGCATTTATACCCATATAATGGTAAATGCATGGACAGCATTTATCATAATGCTTGGTACATTTTAAGTGCTAGATAAATGTTACTATTAATAAATAACAATCTTTGGCAACAATGCATGGGAAAAAGCTGGAATGATATATACCAAAATTTAACAGTGATTGTGCTTCTTTTAAGAGCAGTGAATTTCTAATGGACTAAATAACATATTAAAACAAATTCACTAATTAAAAAAAAAAAAAGGCAAACCCTACCCAAGTTCATCCAGCTATACTGATAGTAAGCAGCAGATCCAGGATTCAAAGCCAAATCTTCTTCTTGCTATGACACCAGGCTGCCTCTTCAACTTTACTTTGATTCTACTGTCTCTATATTCCACATAGTTAATTAGATTTCACATATTTATTAAAGCACAGTCCTGGGATAGAAACCAGGTAAGTTGGTGGGGGGAGTAAATAATGAAACATATTCCAAGTATTTTGTATAAAGATGAAGAGCGAGAATTCCTTGATCCCAGCCACCATAGGCAAGTCTTCTCAATTAGCAATAAGAATGACAACAACCCCCTCCCACCACTTCACACTAATGTATGTGGAGGGAGGATGCCGCCTCCTGCTTCTTCAAGCACTGTAGACAAAGACATTTCAAGTACATTCTGCTGAAGAGCCACTTCATTGCCACCATATCATACTTTTTGAGACTCCATAGAGTGTCAAGATGTTCTCCTCGGTGCTGGCTTGATGGATCACTTCTGAAAGCATACACACAATTTCTTTAAAAATCTTTTTTCGACAGAGCCAAGAAAGAGGATAGAGGAGGAGGTCCAGTGGGAATAAACAGTATCCTGTCTTTATAGCCGTAGAGGCATATAAAGCTTCTGCACGAGCTGGACTGGAGGCCTCGACCCTAATTGGAAACTCCTTAGGGTATCTTAATGGTTTCAGCTCAACTGAGAACCAGCTAGTGGGTAGGGCTGCACCTCTCCTTTCCCCCTCTTGGACTCTCTGTTCATTCTCCTTATGTCGACCTCCCAAGTGCCTTAAATTCACTTTCTAATTGTACTGAATAGTACATTCATATCAATTTAGAACATCACAAAGTAGCTCACCGGAATTAATTTGGGCAACATCTCTTAGAAAATGGTTTACTGACTTAATGTCAGGAAAATAAATATTGCTTTACCCTTCTATTAAATAAAAGCTAAAAAGTTCTCAGTTCTGATTCACATTTGGTCCCAAGGATTTTAGATAAGAGATTGAGAGCCTATAGTGCTCTTCATAAAATGTAAATGTGGTCACACTTTCTCAACACTTTAGTGCTTCTCCGTCACCTATGGGATGGAATTTAAGTTCTTTAACATGATACAACAGCCTTTAAGCACTTCTTCAATCTCCTCTCTTGATAATTCCCACCTTGCCCTCCTACATCAAACTGTTTCCAGGAGTCTGACCAACCACGACTTAAGATTAAGGGGAGTTCATCAATCATCCCACTTCTGCATTTATATCCTTTGGGAAAGGATCGGAAACCAGTCAGCCTCAAAGCTAACACCAGGGTGTAGTCTATCTTCCTTGCTCTACCAGGTAAACATTCTTCATCTGGCCACTTCATGTTTCCCAGCCCACATTTCTCATTTGTAAAATGAGAATCATAAAACTAACAAGGTTATTGTGAAGCTAAAACAAGCTCATGGATGTGAAAATATTTCATAATGTGCAGTATGCATTAAAAGAGCTTTTACTGTCATCATTCTGAAACTGGAATTTGTCTGAAAGCAGACATGTTTCAAATTGCTAAATAAGCAGCCAGAGTTTTCTCATCTCCATGAAATGAGCTTAAAGTTAATGTGCATGAAGTTCAGTCATTTTTGTCATACACAAAAGTGTTATATTTGAAGAGAATCTTCTATGGCTGGTGAGGTTAGAGCAGTTGGTCTCTATTACAGCTTCTGTAATTCGTAAGAACTGAATGGATGAGCCTCATTCCATTATGAAAAAGAGGCAAGGGGGGCAGGAGTAGTCCCAGCCTCTCGCCTTTCTGGATCCATGTGTTTGTTTTGTTTGGTTATTTTATTTTGCTGTTGTTGTTTTTTGGGGGAGGTTAAGTTTTTTTTATTTGTGTATTTTCATTGTTGCTGTTGCTTTTGCCTTTTCCTACATTGATGTACTACAATCTGCAATCAAACAAACAAAAAGTCATAAATGTGAAAGTTCATTCAAACCCTCCATGAAGGCTCCTCCCTCTGACAATGAGACATTTCATTCTTCTTAAACAGACACAGTGACCAGGAACCTCATTTATTTAGTCCAGATGCCTGAACCATCTTCTTTATGACTAGTAGCTCTTTCCATTACATAAGGCATCTCTGAACCAACTGTAAGATTTAACAAGCAAAGAAAGCAAACCGACAAATTCTCACTATGATAGACATGACTGAAATCAGGACTTTTCTTAAAAGTAGGTTTTGATGGGGAGGAGTTGCTGAAGTATTTTGGCAGAAAGTATTTCAAAAAGAACAACAAGGAACTAACAATTAAAGAAGAGAGATGGGTTTAAAGTACAAAGGAAGAAAGTCTGAAAGCAAATAAGAAAATATGATTGTTTGAAATTCCACATGCACAGGCTACATTGCTCATTGTTGTCCTTAATTTAAATAGGTACCATAAACAAAAGAAAAATAGAAAATGAGTTTTTAGGTAGGCAGTACCAACTTTCGAGCTTCCCATTAGGTTCAGACCTGGGTTCAAAGCTTGGGTGTTTGGGGCACAGCTGTTCATATTTATCTGAAAACTGCTTGTTTTACCAATCATTCTTGTTGATGTTAAATCAAGCATGTAGAAGTATAGTGCTAAACTCCAATGTAGATCAGATAATCTGGCTTATCTTTGGACAATTTATAGCTATGTCTTTATAATCACTGAATGAACATAATCAAATAAGCAAAAAAGGCACATCTCCACACAAATAAAACCAAACAATTAAAAAATTCAACATTAAAGAAATTACTGGTTCTATTGTTTGAGAACTCAAAGACAGCCATGACTGGATTTTGAAATACCACATTTATGCATTGTGCATTCTTCCCTATAAGGGAGAAGCATTATAAAAACAAATTAGTTAAGTGTTTACATCTGATTGGACCACTAAAATCTATGTAGAGATATCTCCTAATCAAGACAGGGTATTCGTTTACATAAGTCAGATTTTATTCTAGATGGGCAGTGGGGAATCAAGAACGAAGTATGACTTGGTAAACATGAGTTAAGAAAAAGCCTGACTTACGGGCTTTTCATCAGAGGTAAGTAACCCAGAAATGGTAGAGATGGATAAGGATAGAAATGAAGGCAGAGGCGACCAAAAAAAAAAACAAAAAAAAAGCAAAAAAGCCTTTTACCAATATTTCGTACTTGTGAACAGAGGACGGACACTATGACTACTGAAAGTTCACTATGTGCTAGGTACTTTGCTAATGTACCAGTGTTGTCTCATTTACTCCATTCAGGTAAATATTATTATTTTCATTTTATGAATGAAGAAGCAAAGGCTCCAAATTGACAGACAGGAGGCTTTTCAAAAGTTCATTTTCATTCAATTCTTAGAACCCATTTGAAACAATAATATAAAGTGGTGATCAGTAAGATGGACTCACAGGTGATCTGGTTCTACTTCCCATTGATTGAAAAATTTGTTCTGCTGTCCTGGTTGGTTAAACATTCAAGTTTTGTCCTCCTGAAACCTAGTCAAAGAAGGTGCCCTGCCCACGGGTGAAAGATTAAATAATTATTTCCTCAAGGTGTAGGAATCATGGCGCTTCTCCGCTGCATCCTTTGGTGATCAGGTTACCAAGCTAGAAAAGTAAACTTACTGAATCCATGAAGTATATGAAGTGGATATTCTGATCATATTATCTGTTTAACACTATGGGTTCTGTAGTAGAAAAATAGTTTTCTCTTTTCCTTATTATAGAGATATTTACTCATCATTATAAAGACCATGTCATTATTAATGTTTACCTGGTGGGTGAAGAAAGGGCCACACAAACAATAGAGTTTTGGGACAGGACAGAAAGGAAACTATCTTTATGGTGACATTTGCAGTGAAAGCTCTTATAGCTAAAATAAGCCTTGTGGGTGAATGCAGGCAGTTAGTAAAACAATAAGGACTTAAGTGTTAGACTTGGATCTTATCCTAACTCTATAAAGGTAATTTGTCTTCCCTTTATTGCATGGGAATTAGGAAGCCAATAGAACAGTCCTTGAGAGCAATGGTGCAGGCCTGATCTAAGGTAGACATAGTGCATGGTTGAATGAGGGGACCAGCTGGAAAAACAGTTGAAGGAGTCAAATATGGTTGTACCATTAGCCAGGGGACACCAGAAAATGACTTCCTAACTGGATAACTCAATCATTTATCATGTACAGCGACAAGAGAAATTCTATCCCAGGTCCATCTCCCATTCTGTCACAGTGGTATCAGGGAAAATGCGTCTGTATTCCACTGCCCTTCAGTGGGCCGCAACTACTCACTTTGTCAAGAGCCAGAAGCCTTGAATGGTCTCTCCAGAAGTCTCAGCTATATGGCTTTTCAAGTCTTCCATGGCAGTCTCCATGGCCCCTGGCTGAGTGGGAAGAAGAAAATAAGTAGTTTAGAGAAGACTGAGCCCACTGTGTGCTTATGACTAGTTAGTATATTCCAGCAGCTCCTCCAGAAACCTGCTGAGGAAAGATGTAGTTCTTGCAGTTGCCCATTTGTTCTAGGCACTGTCTGCTAGAGAACTCTAGTATTTACTAAGCTGTTCTCCTTAGGTGGAGCAAAAGTGATCTAAGTCCTGTCTTCTATAATCTTACTCATACTTTCTCATAGAAATAAAGACAACCATTTTCGGAGGGCAAGTTTTTCCAAACAAACATGTTTATCAGGAAGTTCAAAGCACTTAACAATCTATACATCTTAAGATGAAACATTTTCTCTCTTCATTGAGCACACCAATAAAACACAAAATAGCAGCTTTCTTCCAATGCACTGATCATAAATTTTAGCTGACTCTGGGAGATGAACTCTGTCAGTCTCTTCACCTTTCTTCGTCCTCCCCCAAACAGGTGTTCCTACTGTGGGCTGAGCTCTGGCATGAAGATTGATTGTCACCTGTTCTAATAAGCTCACAGACCCTCTAGCTCAATGATTCTTAAACTTTAGTGCACATAGGAATCACCCGGAGTATGTGTTAAAACACAGATTTCTGGGACATACCCAGATTTTCTGATTCCATTGATCTGGACTAGAACATACATGTCTACAAGTTCCCTGGTGATGCTGTCGGTGCGGGGACCATTCTAAGAGAATCATTGCTCTCTAAGCAGTCATTGTCAACCTTGGCTCCACATCAGACTCACCAGGGAGCTTTTAAAATTCCTAACCCCCGGGCTGCATACCAGACCAGTTACATCAGAGACTCAGTGGATGGGATTCACACATCAGTACATCAGGGTTTTTTAAAGCCTCCCAGATTATCCCAATGTGCAGCCAAGGTTAATAACCACTACAGCCCAGGGCTGATCTAGTCTAAACCATTTCAGTTTACTGATGAGGAAACTATGGCCAATGTGGGAAGTAACTTGCCAAGTTCACTCATCTTACAAGTGGCAGAGATGGGACAAGAAACCCAGATCTTTCATTTTCAGGTCCACAACATAGTGCTGACCTCAAGTAGGTTACAAGGTCTCATATATTCTCTGTATAATGGGACTTTAATGCCAAATATCTAACTTTCCAGCCTGGGGCCCTTCTCTCCCAAGAGAAAATAGGGATACTAGGCTGGCTAGGATGCATTCATGTATCTCTTCCTCCCAGGGGTATTTTCATGTGTTTGTTTTCTCAAACTATTGTAAAAGGCTTTGAAACATTTTGGTCACAGTGCCCATTGTTAAGAAAAATCTTAAATGAGTATCCATACATGAAATACAGGAAAAGAGTGGAGCTGCTTCCGATGAAGTGAGGGTAAATGATGTTGTTTTACCTACTTAGCTCTCCTGCCTGCACCTTTAATTCATTCCACACAGCCTGAGTTTTCCAGGAAATGGATAGGACAGCTCCTGAATGGAATTGGGTGACACGGTTCATATTCCAGATCTGTTATGAGTTAATTCTGTGACTACAGCCAATTATTTGACTATCCTGGGCTTCCATTTCCTTATCTGTAAGACAATTGACTGGATTAAACTAAAACTTTCTGAGCCAAGCTGATGATCAAAACTTCCTGTAAATCTTCAAGAAGATGTGATCACAGCCCTTACATTGAGAGATTCTGATTCTGGCATTTTAACAAGTTTCTCGTTGGCTTGGCTAGTCAGCCAGTGGACCAAATGACATCTGATCCTCTATCATCCTCTGCTGCAGCTTAAAGAGTTACCAGAAAGCTAATATGGCATTCCATGCGTGCTGACACCCGTATTTCGTGAAATCACTTCTGGTGTATCAATCAAACACGCCTTGAACTTCTGCTGACGGAGAAGGTTGTGTCAACAGCACTCATTTCCAGTTACCCTACTGGCAGGGATGGCCGATTTCCCTGTGATCCCACGACAATTCTCTCTTCACCCAACCTCAATTCCCTGTGATGCGGTCTGACTCTACCAGGCCCAGGCCCACTGGTCAAAGTCCCCTAAAAAATAATGCTTTCTTTGATGACTCAACATGGGTATTTTTCCTGTCTGTCTTCCAGTATTCACATAATTTTGGCCTCAACAAATATAACTCAGTAGTGAGTCTAATACAGTTCAGAAAAAAATTATAAGTGAAGATGAAGAATACTGAAGTAATCCTAAAATAAGCATTTTGTTGAATGCTGTTATGCCAGGCACTTTGCCAAAAATATGTGAAGATGAATATATATAATAATGTAGAACTTTTCAAAACCTTACTTGCCTTCCCTATGGAAAACAATTGGCAAAACCTATCAAAATTAAAAATGATCTATCCTTTGATCCAGATTTCCATTTCTGTAAAGCTATGCTATAAAAATTCTTGCATATGTGCAAAACGATGTACCTATAAAGTGTTATTTGCAGCCATGTTTGTGGATAGCAAAAATTTGAGGGAAAAACCCTACAAATATCTATCGATATGGAATAGTTGGGCATATTATAGGGCACATTCATACAATGTAATATGATGGAGGTATAAAAAGAATAAAGAAAATTGTGTTAATACAGAAAGATTTTAAAATATATTATCAAGTGAAAGAAAGAGATGATTAGAGTAGAAAGCAAAATATGCTAACTTCTGTATAAAATGGAGAAGAATAAGAAAAAATATTTGTGTTTTCTTATATACGGCTAAAGTAACTCTAGACAGATATATAGAATCTACTTAATATTAACAGTGGTTCCCTATGGGTGAGGAAGGACTGTGATGAGAATAGAGTATGAAGATGGTGTTTTACTGTACACTTTTTCAAAAGTTAAATGATAAAAACAAAGTGTTCTTTATGGAATGAATTGGTAGCCTCTGACATTCTGTCAATGTTCTCACTGCCTGTGCTATTCCTATCTTTAGTAGAAACATTGGTCAAGTTTGCATAGACTATAGAAGGGAAATGTACCCAATAGAGATTTATACTCTCCTCCATTTTATTATTTTTAGTTACTATAATAAATTAAGTTTGGCCACTTACTGTCAAATAAAATAAAGTGTGTAAGTACTTTGACTTGTGCCTGGGACATTTAGGTTTAAATATTAGCCTTTCTCATGGCTGTCAGATTCGTCATGAGTCATCTGGTCATTCTATACATCAGTTTGCTCATTTGTTAGAAGGATAAGATAATGATAGCTGTAACTGAGAGAGAGATGCCAAGAGACAACTGTATATAAAAAATTGATAAATACTGAATAATAAAAGTTATTATCATCATTCTCATTATTGCTCATATTAAATAGAAGGGAAATAGTTAGAATTTGGGGATAAAATGGTTACTGCAATTAAAAATTAGTTCTTAGACTCCTTGTAGCCTAAGACAAACAGAAAAATATGATGTATAATATGTATACATCATCTGACAGTATAATGGGCACTGTCATCTCTTATAATCTAGCACTGAGTAGTTTCAGTCAAAACAAGCCTGCTGAGGGACTGTCAAAGACGTATGTGTTTGTTTCCTTGCATTTCTTGAGCTAGACTAGCCTGCAGCCAATTGTCGCACAAACAATGTCCATACTTGCACTAATTTTTCCCCACACAATGAGCTTCTCTGCTAAACATTAAGAGGAGAGGTGACACAGAAAAAGTTTCTGGGGACTCAGACACATTTCTCTTTCTGGTACCATCACAATACCATCACAGGGATCACTTTGCAATGAACACATAAGGTAAGAAAATCAGCTCTAAATGAAATATGATTTGTAAAGTCCAAACAAATTTGTCTTTCCCTGAAAATGAAGAGAATGAATCTTATCTCATTACAATGAAGGGTCTACTCTCATAAAGAAAAATCTTCTTTTTTAGAATCTACAATTGATTTCAGTGTTGGGGTGGGGTGGGGGGAGAGTCAAGAAACATTTTGCCTAACGCAATATCTATTTTCTAGACCACTAAGAAGCTCACACAGACAATAACAATACAGCTAATATATTTATTTGTTCCCAACGTGAGAGAAAGACACAGGGAACCCTGAAGCAAGAGAAGAGGGAAAAGGAGAGAGTATGAAAGCCAAATTAGTGTCATGGAAGCAATGACATCTTGCTACACAATGGGAAGTCCTGAACCTGCTTATTAAAGTTTCGTTGCTCACAATAGAACACAGGCTATAAAAAGGTCATGGGGAACCATTAATTAAATATTAAAAGATCAAATAGTTTTAGTCCTATTAGTTTGTATGTAATTTACATTCCCAAGTATAAATTTAGAGATAATTTCCCATCCCAAATCCCTTTCAACTTTCTGATAAGGTATCTGCAAATATAGAGTCCTACAGGAGTTTAAAAATATCTTTCCCCATGTGGATCAAGTATTGTTCCTTTCATAAAAAGTTGCTTTTGAATATCAGTCTCCACAACTAAGAAGATTATCATAATATACCTCTAGCTATTAGCCTTGAGGGGTACTTTTGTTCAGAGAAAGCACTAGGCCTTTTTTAGATATGTCTAAGCAATAATAGCAGATGAACTAAAACAGGAGGAAAAAGTTATCCAAGAAGACTGATGGCAAATAGTTTAGACTTCATTTCTATGACCTTTCATTCATTTTCCAAGGTCAGAGGCAATAGGACATGATGGAAAGTGTCTGCAGTCCTGGATTCAAGGCCTGCCTGTTCTCGCGTGACCCAGAAGTTGCTGATTGACTTTGGACAAGTCATACCTACTTTGTGGGCTTCATGGGTTGGTTTAGATATTCCCTAAGACTCTTCTGGCTCTGCGCAGATTGCTCCTAATCTAAGTCAGAGGGGCATGGTTTCAGGAAATACATAATAGACTGGAAGCCTGAAGAGAGGAAATAATATCCCAGACTGATCCATAAAGAACAAAAGAGGATTAAGGGGCCAGATACATGTTTTTTTAATGATCTGGTATTCAGAGGAATAATCTAATAAATGAGGTTATGATGCTAAAATTCACTCTATTTGTTAAGAATTAATTTATATTTTCATATCAGTCAACTTTTGGCAAATCCAGCTTGAAACTCATACAATTGATCCTGCTTTTTATTACAGTATTGGATGTTTACTCCTAGAGTCTGAGAAACTGAGTGCTACCCTGCCACAGGAAGTCAGTAAATATCTTTCCTTTCCAGTTTAAAAGACATAAACAGGAAACAACCTAAATGTCCAACAAAAGTTAAATGAATTATGGTATATCCCCATAGTAGAATATTATGGAGCTGTTAAAAATGATGTTGTTGAACTATATTATGAGCCTAGAAAATATTTGACATAAATCCTATTCATATACAACAAATTGTATATGCAAGAAAAAAGTAAAAAACTATAAGTACCCAAATATATAAGAACACATTTAGTACATTTTGGTTCACTTTGTGCAGTGGATTATGGTGACTTTTATTTTGTTTATCCACATTTTCTAATTTTTTTTCAATAAGCCATCTCCTATGTAATGACTTTTAAACATTTTAATAAAATAAAATGCTTGACCAAGGAATTCCTTCACTCAATTACTTACTACTCTTCTGAGTTTGAAACATGTATGCTTTAAATTCTTGCTCTGCAATAAACAGATTTCTTTTAATTGTTGCATGGGTCCTCAAACTATGAACTGGGAATTGGAAAATTTTGGTTCTAGCCCTAGTTTTGCCACTTACCAGCCTTTTAGGCAAATCAATACTTGCTAATTACTGTAACATTGAGGAAGCAACTGCCCCCCACTCCGGGCCTTATTTCCCTCTGAAGACAAATGTAATGATTAGCTTCTTGGTGTTCTATGGACAGAAAACATCAGTACCATTAGAGAATTTTAGAAATGCAGAATGTATTTTTTTGCACAGGAAAGATTGAGAAGCACTGAACCATCATCTGTAGATCTCATTTCAGCTCTAATCAATGATACTTTATAATGACTCCTTCATAGACTCTTTAAGAGTTGGTCTTATTTAATTATCCCTTGAGAAAATGAATACTTTCCTCTTTACGGCTACCACGCTATACATCTACATTTATATTTTACCCTGGAGGACAGGGTAAGGTCATGGGCATCTTAATGTCATTCCCTATGATCAGTACAGAAATGTGAATGTAATATCGAGAAAAGAGAGAGAAAACATTTATAATAACAGCGAGATGCTATTTATGAAACGTTTATAGATGTGTTATGCAATCTACTAAGAACTTTTACAAAGTTAGCTTATTTAAGTCTCTATATAAAACTGTTGCTTTGTCTATACTTTGCAGATGGGGAACTAGTATACATACACACATATACGCAATTCACACATATATATATATATATATATATATACATGCATACACTCCCCTCAATTTTTTAAACTACTACCACATCAGCAGATTTGTGGCTTATACACTGGTAAAACTAGATCATTCCTTTATTAAAAATGTTTACCATTATAAATTTAAGTAGAGCTAATAGTTGTCTTTTCATTATCTTCACATTTGTTAATGCACATTCATTACACTCACATGGCAGTAAGAATGCTTCATATTATGTCCCTTGGTCTGAAGCAGAACAAGTGCTGAGTTTCTTGGGAACTTCACGCTCATAGGTCATAAGAGTCCTCAGGTTTACTTTTGACTCACTAATAAAATTAGAAGAAGGTTTTTCCTCATAAGCATTTGAGAACTTAGTGTTGTTTTCTATATACCTAATGAAAATGTTCTTTACATTGATTGGAGTCAGTTATTGAAAACTCTTATAAAGGAACCATACATTCAGTTGTACATGGTAGTAAGAGAATTGGACTTGCAGATAGAAGAGCCAGAATCTAGTTGCAGCTGTTTCACTGCTATTATGTGACTTGGACAGGTCACTTCATTTCTCTGAAACTTCTGTATAGTCACTCTTAAAGCAAGGCTGGTAAGCCCTGTCTACCTCACAGTATTGCTCTGGGAGACCAACAGGTAAAGGATGTGAATTTATTGTATAAGCCACACACAAATATTATGGTTCTATACTACATACGCAGTGGCTTTGGATCGTGTCAATTTAGCTAAATTGGAACTACATTTTCCAGAATTGTCTTTTTTGTATGTTTTCAAATTAAGGTTGACCACAGGGATATTTGTTTAAGATTCGAAAGGCAGAAGTAAAACATCAGTCATTTTCCTGTTGAAGATCAGTGCAGGTCATTATTCTCTGTGGCAGCTCATGTTCATGACAACTGGTATTCCAGCCTATTTGACAGCAAGGGGCAGCACCTGGACTGCATCTACTTCTACTGCAGTCAGACTTCTCTCCAGGATTCTCCTGTGCAGCTCAGTGGTGACCGGCACCAGCTTCTGAAAGTGACTCACATCACCAAGGTTAAAGTTGGTGGGAGATAGACACAGGCTCCAGCTTTTCCTCACGAGTTACACTTTGTCATCAGGAATTACAGTTTGTTCATGTAGCTTTTCCCTATTCACTATCCCCTGCTCCCTCTTCACAACTACAAATTGTTTAACCTCTGCCACCTTCAGGCCCATCACCAGATACAAGGACAACAACTTTGCATAGACTTCTCAGCCAGCTCTCATGATTGCACCAGCTCCCAATAATAAATCTCCTATTCTGTATCACACAGTATGTTCTTCTCACACCAAACCCTGACATAATATATATGAAAGATAATAAAAATCTAGAGGATGCTTTGATTTCCTTTGCAGATATATCTTACAACTTACTTTGCATATCTAATAAAGTTCACATGCTTTGGAAAACAAACCATATGCTCTGCATATGCAAAAGCACTCACACAAACACACACATAGTATAGCACCTACCAAAGCATCTTGCACATAAGAGTATATGTAATGTTTAAACACAGACACTCACAGACACACACACACTGCATTGCTTTAGTTAAAACTTTATCTTAACCAAAGATACATTTCGAACGCTAGCAAATCAGAATTCATTAGTTAAAGTTTTGTAAAAAATCACAAAGTCTTGACCCTTATTTATTTATGAGATTTTGTTGAAAAAATTTTCAACAGAGATGTCCCATGTATGCATGGAAATGATATGACCTCTGCTGCCAAGGTGTACACTCCCAGATTTTGCCCTCAGTTGATTGTTGCCTGTGAGCTAACCACTACTGTGTTGGAAAGAATGTTGAAGTATTGGAAAAGATCTATAAGTGGGAAGGAGAGCTCATGAGAGAAAGGTATTAAAAACCTATGAAGCGCTCTCCACTTGATCCAAATGCTAGAAGTTTAACATCTAGATGTACAAGCCCCATCCTCATGACCCACCCATCTATTTACTTTCCCAGTTCTATTACAGGTAAGCGAGCACAATGCCCGATTGCAGCTACAGGTGTCAGATTTAAAGGTGTCTGCTCTCACGTTGTGATACAAGCATCCCAATGTAAACCCCTGAGATTCAGCCCATTGTCCGCAGCCCTTTCCACTCCATTATCTATGTCTTTTCCAAACAAGCTGTGAATACTCTCACCGAGTTCACAGCTTTATAGTCTAGCTGCTGTGGTTCTCTCTCCATAGAACGTTAGTTCTTTGAGGTCAGGTTTAGCATGAAGACAAGACTGGGGAACCAAAGATCCAGGAAGGCTGGAGGACCTGCTTCTCCTTGATACTATCCATGTGATCAAAAATAGATCCTTAATTTCTCTGAAGTTCAGATCCTTCATCTTTAAATTATCCTTTATTTTTAAATGGAGGAAAGGATACCATGATTACTATGACTGTTCCAGGAGAAAAATGTGAAAACATGTGGGATATAGAAGGATTTTAAGATTTTTTTTTAAAGGAGACCTTTTACATAGTATTTAAGAGCACTGACAATTTTACCCGTGTAACGAAGTACTTCCGTGAGATATAAGGATGGTGATAAGGATTGGGGTAAAGTGTTGATTCAGTCACACTTGACTGCCTTGAAATCCGCCTTGGCACTGGATCCTTGCCAGGGTCCCCCTCCTCCATGGACAGGCGATCAGTCTCAGAGGGCTGGTCATCTCCCTCTTGCTTCAAAGACACAGGCTGGAATACTTCAAAATTCCCAATTGTTGACATTTCTTCAATCTAAAACAAGGGAAGAAAACATCTTCTCGTTAGAAAAAAAAGTTACTTTTGTTCTGGCTATGGCAAAACAAGCTATGATGAGCAAATGTCATTTCTAAAACTTACAAACATCCCTCACCTTACCCACACAGAAGCATTGATGGACACAGATCAGTAAGACAGATTCCTAAATACCACACATAATCCTGCAGAGCCATTTGCCAGAGGAGAGAAGCAGAGACCCTCTGCACACAGAAAAGGAGCTTCCAAGTAGTTTCATTTTCTCATATTTAATCCTAGGAGACTGGAAGCTGAACAAGGGAAGAGCAGTATGAAATAATTATCAGATAATTTCTCTTTAAGATTTCATAGCATTTTTGCTTGAAAATTGACCAGACTTCAAGCTTATTTAAGAGTTAAAAGCAATGATAATGCACCTACTTGTGTGCTTCTTGAATAATAATAGAACACAAGAGCACTTAGAGCTGAGTGTATTTTTAAGCTGAAAAATTTCAATTGTAAAAATCTATTCTAAGGAAATAATTTAGACAAATATCCAAAGACACACACACAAACACATATACATAAAGTTGTTCATCACAATATTGTGTATAATACAAAAATATACAACTTTATGTTTAATAGAAAACCATTATATAAAATATTAACATCAACATTAGACACTCATACAACATTGTGTCTAATACCAAAAAAATCACAGTGAAACTAAGTATCCATCAGTAAGAAACTGACTAAATAAAATGTTACATCATACAGTGAAATACAATGTTGTCATTAAAAATGTGTTTATATTTTTATCATGAAAACTGTCCAAAATATATTATTAATGCAAAAAAGTAATCTACAAATGTTATTCAAATTTATTAAAATAATTCAGAAAGAAAGAAAAAAGAAAAAATTAAAAAATGTACTTGTTTTATGTATATAAATGAACTTATATATGTATATGCATGTATGGTAAAACACAAGTTAGAAGACCCCTGAAAAGAAGGTCTGAAAAGAAGTAAAATAAAATATTAACAATATTTATCTCTAAATGACAGTGTTATAAGTGATTTTTATTTTCTTTTTTTGTTTGTTTTCTTACATCTGGATGCTAGCAATTATCATATATGCTTTAAAATAAATATAAACAATAAATCAGTTTCTATTTTGTAAATATAAAGCAAAACAAAACAAAATAAAATGCATGAGCTAGCCCAGTGAAATGTGCATCCAAATCAGGCCACCACTTTCAAGCTGAAGCAAGTAGTCTATATTCTCTACAGTGAGCATGTTACCAATGCTACGTAAGAGAGTTTTATGCCCAGTTTCACCATGTAACTGGGAATGCTATGTTATTCTTAGATTTGTCTCCATGTTCTTAAAGGTGGTTTTAATTCGATTTCCTTGGCTCTTGTGAAACATCAGGAGGTGAGAAAAAACCCCTAACCCCAGCAAATTTCCACTCTTAAAATTGGGATTAACTAGAGTATCCAAAAGAGATAAAAATGGTATGATCACATAATTTCTTACCTACCCTTGAATATTTTGGCATGAAAAGGGTGCTATTAGCATTTATGCCAGGATGATGGGAGTAAACTGGACTGTATCAGGAAAATGCAGATATATACAGAGTCACGCTGGGGGATTTGAATGTAGAAGAAAACATTGATGAAGGGAACTTGCAAGTGGAAAGCCTTATGCAGTTTACATTATGTTTTATGTCATCTAATCTTGCCAGCAACCTGGGAGGATAATTTACTCCATCACTGTCTTTCTGAGGATCACAGAATGGATGGGACCCACCTAGGGGCCACTTGGATAGTTGCAGTAGCACAGGGACTTGCAATCATGCTTTGAGTCCAGCATGCCCACCATGATGTCATGCCAACTTAGAGCAGAAAGGGCTTCCCTAAGTTTTCAGGTAATTTTTAAAAGTTAGGTGTACAAAAGGCAGACTTTGATCTGTGAGAAAGCAAGGCATGAAGAAGCAGAAGAAACTGTGTATGTGTGTGTGCGTGTGTGTGTGTGTGTGTGTGTGAGAGAGAGAGACAGAGAGAGAGAGAGAGAGAGAGAGAGAGAGAAAGAGAACTAGGGGAGAAAAAGAGAGAGAGAGAAAAAGAGAGAGAGAGAAAAAGAGAGAGAGAGATTCGTGAGGTACTTTGGCCTCCCTGGCAGCTACATGCTCTATTCATGCAGGTCTGCCACCTCTATTGCACTGGGTGTTGGAAGGAAATGCATTTCTAAAGTTCCCTGTAACCTGTGAAGGAAGGTTTGTGTCATTGGGAAGGAAAGCCTGCTTCTGTATTTGTGCACTATGTGAACACACGCCTAACAACAGACATCTGCGAAAGGCTCCTGTGCCTGGAAAACAGAGGGAGGATTTAATTAGCACCACTTCCTCTCCCTCAGGCTGTCTTCTCTGGAAACACTTGGGGAAGCTCAGCGCTCTGAGACCAAGCTGTTTGAGATCCAGGAAAGAAGGAAACTCTCAGCTCCATTTAAATTCTCACAGCCATAAATAGTGGGGAAATTGAGCCCAGCCATCCCAAACCAGAATGATTCTAGCTCTGTTCCAGTCATTGGGACACTTGGAACGACAATGAATGTAACTTCTCAACAAGCTGCCGGATATGAGAGGAGTGCTATACATCTAAGCATTCCACTCCATTCCCTCATCACCTCTGCCCAGGTAATTTGTTTATTTCCTATTCAATAGAAAGTGTCTTTCTATCCCTGCATAAATAGACTATATACACTGAAATACTAAAAGCATATCAATACCAGTAATAAATCCAGCCAAAATCAAATGCTCCATTGCTTTTTCATGGACAAATTATGCCTTGCAACAGACCCATACAGAACCTTTTGGAACTGAAAAAGACATTTGTTCTGTAAGATTTCCCCAGTAAATTTATCTTAGCATTTAGTATCCAAGAGAGTAAAATCACAATTTCCTGGGGAAGCAAAGATCCCAGGCTTAGAAAACATATATGATGTCCATACTCTTTAATCTAATCTTCTCATTTCAGTAAATTCATGCAGTAAAAATTATTCTAAAGAAGAAAAAGATTATAATATCAATTGCTTTTTTAGGTAGTAATAAAAAATCGGAAACCAACTGAATATCTAATGGTTAAGGAATTACCAAGTAAATCCAGCTGATATTGTGCAGACATTTAAAATAACATGGACAAACACTGGATTAAAAAAGCAGAAAACAAAAATACTGTATTTGGTAATGGGTATTTCAATACATTTCACACTGGTAAAGACTAGAAGAAAAATATTTAGATTTATTGAGGTAGTTGAATTAATAGTGAATTTTTGCTTTTTTTTAAATAAAACAATTTAAATTCTATTAGTGCTACTTTTTTTTTAAGTATAAATAAATGCCAAATAAACCTCTAAAGAAGCGCTGTTTTTCCTTTGGTCAGACTATAGGAACTCTATATTTATCAGTTGCCAGAAAATCACAAGCTGAATTTAAATATAGTATTGCAATAAATAATTTATTTCCAGAGCCTCATCTAAGTGTAACTGTCTCCAATTATACATGACTTCATCTATCTCCCTAGGACTTTTTCTAAGAATATTTCAAAAGCACATAGGACATAAATTATAGCTTAGAAACTACTATATAGTCCAACATTTTCATTTTGCAGATATTGGAAGAGGCCCACTAAGACAAAGGACTTATCCAGGGCCACGCAGCTACACAGAATCAAAACAGGCAATCAGAGCTCTTGTCTTCCAGACTCTAGTTCATTGTTCTTTCCTGTACTTTGAGTTGCAACATTTAAAAAAGAGGCAGAGAAGCAGCTATCAAAGTTCGGCATTGGAGGCACTTTTGCCAAAAGTCTAACGCCAGTCAGCTCTAGGATCAGAGATACAGCTCCGGTGAAGCCCACCGATCCCCAGTTCCCCGACAGTAGCAGCCCCACAATCAGCACTGCAGGCTGAACCTTTCTCCTTCACCTGGAACCAGGTTGGTCGATCCTTTAAGCACAGGAAGTGCAGCACCTGGGGTCCTCCAAACATTTAGAAGCCCATAAAATAGTTTATTTTAAAATCAAAAAAAAAAAAAAACAATTAACTTTTAGGATCAAAGAAATGTTTTATTTTTTTCTCACACCAGAAAAAAACTTGAAATTTGTAGGGTACCCAAAACCTATTAAATTTTGCCTAAAAGAGAAAAAACATATAATATTGAACTATTTGAAGTTATAGAAACATGTTTTAATATTGACATTGTTACAATGCAAAGGCAAAAGGGTTTCAGGCCTGTGGAGATCATAATGTGGCCCTGACTCAAATCCATATCCCATTCCTCACATTTCCCACTTAATTTTCCCCTGTGGTATTCCATTCTCGGCCATCGCAGCTAGAAACTTCTACCCAATCCAGGGATTTCAAATCTCTATCTCTGAAGAGTCTAGTCCACCACATACTGAAAGATTTCTGTCCCATAGACAAACTGCATAATCTTAAAATGATTCTTTTTATTTTTTTAAATCAAAGACAGATCCAGCATAGTTAGCCCTCTCATAAATATTTGTTTTTCAGATAAATGGATAAAAAACTACCATGAAAACTTCTAATCAGCTTGAAAGGCATAGCCAGCCACACTTAGTTTGCCAGTCAGAGGCAAAGAAAAGGGGAGTTTATATTTTTTTTTTCCTCTTACTAGAGTTCAGTAAAGTACAGTTTAAGTATAACAAAAAGTATCCTGGTTGCCATCAAGAAAACAGAATTGATGTTAGACAGAGGTGCTTGGCTTTTCTCAGGACTATTTCATGGAGATGGTCTTCTCAAGGGCCACTCTCCTCTGTTTCCTCAGCACTGTGCTCCCCATGTTTCCATCTAGTTTTCAGGAAGTCCTTCTTGCTTCCTTGCCCTCTCCAGCTCCCTGGCAGCCTACACAGCCAGTCATGCTCTTATTTTCTTTACTTTATCTTTCTGTCTTCTGATACCTCTATAAGCCAAATGGATTTTTAGACCCTATTGCAGGTGTCTGTGATATCCACAAAGCTTTTGAAATATCAACGGCTACTTGAGGAGCCCCATTACTACCTCTCAGGGTCTTTGGGAAGACAGGCTACCTGGTCAGCATTCATCTATTCTAACCTCTACTGGCTTAGTCCATTGGGACTGCTATAACAAAATACCTAAGACTGGGTAATGTATAAACAATATAAATTTATTTCTCAGAGTTTGGGAGCCCAGGTTGTCCAAGATCAAGTCACCAGCAGATTGTCTGGTGAAGACCCAGGATCTACTTTCAAGATGGTGCCTTGAACATTGCATCTTCTGGAGGGGACTAAGACTGTGTCCTCACATGGTAGGAATGGAACGGGTAAAAAGGGTCGCTAGTTCCTGCTGGCCCCTTTACAAGGCGCTATTCTCATTCATGAAGGCAGAGCACTCATGGCCTAATCATCTCCTAAAGGCCCTGCCTCTTAATACTGTTGCATAGGGAAATACATTTCAACATCAATTTTAGAGGGTATACAAACATTCAGACCATTTTTTACAAATGAGGAAACTGAGGTCCAGAAAGGTTATGTGTCTTCTCTAAACTCTCAATTAGTTAAGTGAAAACTAGTCAAATAAAGACAATAAAGAATGAAATTATGGACAGCAGTAGATTAAAAATCTTGTATCCAGGGGAATATTTGTGGGCAGAGTAGGAACTTGGAAAAGTCTATGGCCTGTTAGGAAGAGCTATTATTCTTTTGCAGGTGGTCTGGGAGTGGGAAGGGAGGATGGGAGTTGGTTCCCTGGCCTGTGTTGCATTCAATGACATCAACTGTGTTTTCTGATGGTGACACCTCTATCCACATGAACGGGTTAACGTTCTCAAGGCACATCCCCAAAATAAAAATCTACTTTTAATTTTGACATTTTGTAAAGGTAATTTATGTGAATTTATGTGTGCAGCCTTTCCTGAGTCTCTGTGAGAACAGCCGAGGGATGTGCGGTGGATAAACAGCAATACTCTAACACCTCGTAACTCTCCAACAAGCCTGCTTCTGTGCCAGTTGAGATAAGAAAATTGGCAAATTTCACAATTTCACATTTCGTACATTTGTGGTAACATGCCAGCAGGGCTGCTCTGTGTCCTGGGGGAAAGTCGAGGTGATGGAGGGTCTCTTCCCTCCCACTCCTCCTGGGCCAGGTAGGACCCATGCCCCACTGTCAGTGCTTTCACTTGGCAACAGACACAAAGAGGAGTGTGAGGGAGAACAAGGGTGAGCCCAGGAAAAATGGGTCTCCAATCACTCACTCTCACCCTCGGGGTGACCATGGGCAAATCACTTCTTTCCTTCCTCTCTCTGAACTGCAGGTTTTCATCTACAAAATGGGAGACTAGACTTAAGAGTTTGAAATTTTGCTCTCTTAAACTGCTCTTGAGGCCCTCTGAGGAGGGAGCAGGTGGGGCTTCTAGTCACCAAACCCATTTCAGTCAAAGCACATCCACTTAACTGTTATCAGATTTATTCCAAAGCTTTCACTTTGGGGAAAAACATGTTCACGTTTGAAAGCTATTGGACTAAACTATCCCTAAGATTCCTTCCAGCTCAATGGCTCTATATGATTTGATTAATTTTTCTTCAGTGCTGAGAATATGGTAGATTTAAGCCTACAGAGGTTGTTCATATATGGTTTTCCTCATCTCATCTTCATCATATGACTCCAACTGAGCAAATTAGTTCTCTTATCATTCAAATGCTATGGGCTCAGAGGAACAGGATTGTGATGACTTTGGGTGCTCACTGTGGATATTCTGGGGTATTGTCCTCTGACTTCCATCTAACTCAAATGAAAATCCATATTGACCATAGCTGCTGGGGACATTGACAGTGGAGAGTTAGGCATCTCACCCAAGCCAGGGCCAGAGACATGCTAAAGCCTCAATAACTATTCTTGCACATAAGAAGGAATTAACTCAGAGATCTGATGAGCTTCTGACATAAGATATTGATTTTCAGAGGGGTTTCCTCAAAAATATATAAGGAAAAGAATTGATAAAGACAAGGATATTGAGTATAGAATTTTGTGAGATTATAGATCCCTTAAGATTAATTTCTTACACATTTCTATGAACACTTCCACCACTCGCCTCGTCTGAGGTATCATAGAACTCAAGTTCCTGACTCTTGTTTCACTGATAACACTGTTCTATAATCACCATTTACTTTCCCATCTTCACACGTGGACTGTGAGTAACTCCAGAGAAGAAGCCATGCTTCACTGGTCTTTACAGTCCAGCACTTGGTATGAACATGATACAGAGTAGGCACTAAGTCTAAGTTTCTTGAATTGACACATGGATACCCTTCTCATTTCTCTGCACTATCTGAAATCCAAAGGGCAAGGTTTATATCTGTTTCATCTTCATTTGCACATCACCTCATACACAGTGGACTAAGTAATGAAGTTCTATGGAAAGGCATGAACAGAAACATCTTCTGTACACTCAAGCACTTACTCTTACACAGGCTCACATAGAAACTTATACCATAGTCTTTAATCTATAGAAGCTCATCATCTAATGGAGGTGACAGAAGCATAAGCAGATAATCGCAGGCTTTTGTGATAGAGCCATGATAAGAGTACGTGCACAAAACACCATAGAAACAGAAGATGGGAGTATCAGGAGTAGGTGGAGAGAGGAGAATGAGAGTGTGGGAAGTTACACGTGTGGAGAAAGGCATCTCAGAGCCTATTAGAGGATAGGTGGAATACATTCCAGGTAAATATGTGAGGTGTGAGAGGAGGGTGTGTTCCAAAAATGGCAGGCAATATGATATGTTATCAGTATGTCAGCTGCCCACTCCCAGCTCCCACCCCTTGAAGAGCTCGTTACACTTGATGAAAACTAACACTCTCTGATGGAATGACAGTCTGAAATTTTCCTTACACATCCTCTGTCTTCCCGTCTATTATCGCCCCTCCACCCATTTTTCACTGTCAACCCACATGCAGAGTCTGGGCTTGGCACTGTCAATATACCATTTGCCTTAAGAATTTCATGGGATTAAGAACTTCATTAAAGATTTAAAGAGTCCATGAAGAGGTGAGTCACATTGTGTATAGTGCAACACTCTAACACCCTTCTATTTCGCGCTTCTCTCTTTTTAGAATAGCAAATTCTTCCTTATTTTGTGTATGTTTGTTTGGTGCATAAAATACATACCTATTTCACCCACATATCCACATCTCTCAGGTTCCCTTTTTACAGTCCCCACCAAATAATGCAGTTTCCCCACCAAGATAAATTCTAAAGGTAGCTATTAATATAAACCCATACAAGGGTTTGTGAGTTAGAGAGAGTTGGCAGGAAATGTCTGAAAAAGTAGAATGAAGCCATTTTGTAAGCCAGGCATAGAGTTGAGCAACTTATCTCAGGCAGTGGCAGAAGTGTTCTGCTTTGCAACTGGCCTCACCATGAAGAGCGAGGGGCAGGAATGGGACAGAAAAGTGTTGTTATTCTGGAGAGGACAATAATTCAGGATAAATTATCCCCCCTTCCAACACACAAACAGAAGAGAGAGAGAAAAAAACAAAGAACAATCAACATGAGAGAAACTGACCAGGATAAAGATGTTGGTTCTGATCGTGTACTTCAGAAAGTCTATAAGGATTTGAATATTTTCTCCATATACAAGAGAAAAAGAAAGGAGCAAAGGGATTAAAAGAGTCCCCCAAGGCCAACAACTCAGATCTGCAGCAGCCTCTTTTTTTCTCTCTCCAAACTAAACAAAATCCCATTTTGAATCTGCTGATTCAGAAACTATATGGTGGCAATAATTAAAAATTAGAAAAAACCTTTGTCCCAGTTATTGGGACATTTTAGGGTAGTGTGCAGATTAGTGACTACCAGAGATTACCACCTTCTCAGCATTAATCCTGGCGTCAGCCAGGAGAAAGAACAAATATTCCACAACCAGATGTTCCTGCCTGGGAGCTTTGTTTAAGGAAGTCAGCCTAAAGCCTGGGTTTCCTGTTAGGCCAATTGTAACTTTTTATACATAGATTTCATAAAATTCAGGGAATTTTAGGGAAAGATATTAATGAAACGCTGATGACAATATTTTCCCCTCCATATGAAAACTACAGCCTTTATTATGTTAATGAAGTTTTTATCAGTAAGCATTTTTATTGAAATATACAGATCAGTGAATTATCATAAAATAAATATATCCATGTAACCATCACATAGATCAAGAAATAGCATAATACTGGCACCCTAATGGGATTATTTTTCTCAAAGTGAATATTCTGTTGATTTCACACGACAGAATTCAAGAGTACTGCCAGACATTGTATATATTATTCAACTCAACATCCTTATTTTATAAATAATAAATCAGATCCTCAGATGGAGCCAGAAAAGTGACTTGCCTCAGGTCATAAAGCAAATTAGAGGAAGCACCAGAATTTCAGTCTCCCCTTTTCTGTCCAAACTGCCTCAAATTCTCAGGAAGTTGTAGCTGGTCTATGGAGCTAAAGAAACCTGCTCTCAGAGCAAGGTGATAACAGCCAAAGAGCCAACTGGAAGCTCTTAGCACTTTTCCCCCTCACAAAGACAGCCAGAGCAATAAATAAATGACTGCATTTAAATGAAAATAACTGAGAGAGTCCCCGGAGTGATAGAAACCCTAGTGAGCACAGAAACTCAGGCTGGCCACAAAGAGGAGATGCCAGACATCCACCACCCTATCCCTTAACCACAATCAGCTGGGAAGCAGGAGGAATTTCTCCTTATGACAAGGAGGTAAGCAAGCCCCATCAACACCTTGGACACCAACAGACCTCAACCATGGTGTCCCCTGCAATCCCCACAGGCACTGAGCCCAGCTGAGAGAGCTGCCTGAATCCACATAGCAGTGTTCCCCATAAAGAAGGAACTGACACTGCTCTGTCCCCTGTGGTCTGTGCAGCTATTGCACTACACTATCTTGGAGTTGGAACTACAGCTGGAATATGTCTCACTCTGGGTCAAGTAGCCATGACCTCCCTTCATCCCTAAGGTTAAGCTGCTGCTGAACCACCCCAGCCCAGTGGCCTGATGTCCCCATGCTGAGCTGGGAGCAACTGTTACAGCCTTCCCCCTGGGGTCAAACAGAGGTGGAGCCACTTCATCTGCCACTCCCTTTGCCACCTCAGTCCATAGCTAAATCAGCACTCTGCCTCTTGGGAATACTGCCTTGGCCACTCAGAGCAGTCACACCTCCCTGGTGCCTAAACTGAAGTAGTGCCCTGTATCACAGGGACATGGTGCCTGAGCTTCCCAGAAAAGTCATGCTCCCTGAGCTGGGTACAGAAATCTTACAGACCAGGAGAGTGGGATGATATATTCAAAATGCTATTAAATAAAAGGAAAAACTGGCCAACCAAGAGTATTGTATCCAGAAAAACTATTCTTTAAAAATGAGGGAGAAATAAAGTATTTTCCAGACAAGCAAAAGTGGAGGTAATTCATCATTAATGGATGAGCCTTAAAAAGATGCTCAAGGGAGTCCTACATCTAGAAACAAAAAGATGATAATCACTATCATGAAAACACACAAAAGTATAAAACTCACTAGTAGAACAGACAGACAAAGGAAAAAGGAAAAAGAAACAAGCTTATCTCTACACAAAACCACCAAATCACAATGATAAACAATAAAAGAAGTAAGAAATAGAGGGCATACAAAACAATCAGAAAACAATTAACTAAATAATAACAATAAATTTTCATATGCCAATAATAACCTTGAATGTAAAAAGACTAAATTCTCCACTAAAAAGATATAGACTGACTGAATGAATAAAAAAGAAAAATGACCCAAATATATACCACCTAAAAGAAACTCACTTCATCTGTAAAGACACACATAGACTTAAAGCATATTCCATGCAAACAGAAACCAAAAACAATCAGGAGTAGCTATACTTATATCAGATAAAATGAAATTTAAGTCAAAAATTATAAAAAGAGACAAAGAAGGTCATTATATAATGATAAAGGGGTCAGTACATCAAGAGGATATAGCGGTTATCAATATCTGTGCATCCAACACTGGAGCACTTAGATATAGAAAGCAGATATTATCAGTTCTAAAGGGAGAGGTAGTCTCTAAAACAATAATAGTTGATGACTTCAACACCTCACTGTCAGCATTGCACAGATCATAGGAATAGAAAACTAACAGAGAAACATTGGATTTAAACTGCACTTCAGATCATATGGACATTTATAGAACATGAAATTCAACAGCTACAGAATACATATTCTTTTCATTAACACATGGAATAGTTTCCAGGATAGACCATGTTAGGCAACAAAACAATTCTCAACTAATTTAAAAGAATTAAAATCATAGCAAGTATCTTTTCTGAGAATGATGGAATAAAATTAGAAATCAATAAAAAAGAAATTTTCAAAATTATAGAAATGCATGGAAATAAAACAACATGCTCCTGAATGACCACTGGATCAATAAAGAAATTAAGGAGAAAATGTTTAAATTTCTTAAAACAAATGAAAATAGAAATAAAACATACCAAAACCTAAGGAAAACAGAAAAAACAGTATAAAGAAGAACATTTATAGCAATAAATGCCTGCATTAATGAAATAGAACTATTTCAAATAAACAAACTACTAGTGCAAGAAGAAACCAAACCCAAAATTAGTAGAAGGGAAGAAATGATAACCTCAGAGCAGAATTAAACAAAATTAAGGATAAAAAAGTACAAAAAACCCCCAGCAAAATTAAAAGTTGGCCATTTGAAAAGATAGGTAAAGTCAATAAATCATTAACTAGGCTAACCAAGAAAAATGGAGAAAAGATCCAAATAAGTAAAATCAGAAAGAAAAAAAGAGATATTACAATTGATACCATAGAAATGTGAAGGATTAGTAGAAACTATTACAAATAACTATATGCCAAAAAATTAGAAAACCTAGTGGAAATGGATAAATTCCTGGACACATATAAGCTACCAAGATTGAGCCAAGAAGAAATAGAAAACCTGAATAGACCAACTGTGAGTAAAGATATTGGATCTGTAATAAAGTATCCCAGCAAAGAAAATCCTAGGACCCAATTGGTTCACTGCAGCATTCTACCAAACATTTAAAGAAGACCTAATGCCAATTCTTCTCAAACCCTTCGTGAAAACTAAAGAGGATGGAATTCTTCCAAACTTATTCTATAAGGTCAACATTATCCTGATATCAAAACTAGACAATAACACAAGAAGAAAAGAAAACTATAGGCCAACATCTCTAATGAACATAGGTGCAAAAATTCTCAACAAAATACTAGCAAAGAGAATTCAGCAGCACATTAAGATAATCATTCACAATAATCAAGTGGGATTTATCCCAGGGATGCAAGGATGGTTCAACATACGCAATTCAATAAACGTGATACATCACATCAACAGAATGAATAAGAAAAATCATATAATCATCACAATAGATGCAAAAGAGCATTTGATAAAATTTAACAGCCCTTCATGATAAAAACTCTCAACAAGTTAGGTATAGAAGGAATGTACCTCAACAGAATAAAGACTAGATATCATAAACCCACACCCAATATCATACTGAATAAGAAAAGGTAGAATGCTTTTCCTCTAAGATCTGGAATAAGACAAAGAAGCCTACTTTAACCACTTTTATTCAACATTATATTGGAAGTCCTAGCCAGAGCAATTAGACAAGAGAAAGAAATAAAGGGCATCCAAATTAGAAAGAAGGAAATTAAATTATCCCCATTTGTAGACACCATTATATTTTATATTAAAAAAATCCCAAAAACTGCAACAGAAACCCTTAGAACTGACAAATTAAAAATTTGCACAATATGAAATCAACATACAATAATGGCAGCATTTCTATATAAGAAAATGAACTAGCTAAAATAGAAAGCAAAAAGGCAATCCCATTTACAATAGCTACAAAAAAATTAAATTCCTGGGAATAAATTTAACCAAGAAGATGAAATATCTTTACAAGAAAAACTATAAAACACTGATGAAAGAAATTGAAGAAGACACAAAAAAAATAGAAGGACATCCCATGTTCTTGGATTGGAAGAATTATTATTGTGAAAATGATCATACTACCAAAAGCAATATACAGATTCAATGCAGTTTCTATCAAAATATTAGTGACATTTTTCTCAGAAATAGAAAAAATCTTAAAATTAATATAGATCTACAAACCTATGAATAGCCCAAGCAATCTCAAGCAATAAGAACAAAGCTGGAGGCATCACACTATCCAACTTCAAAATATACTACATAGCTATGGTAACCAAGACAGCATGGTACTTGCATAAAAACAGACACAAAAACCAATGGAACACAATAGAGAACTGAGAAATAAATCCATATATTTATAGCCAATTGATTTTCAACAAAGGTATCAAGAACATTCATTCAATCTCTTCAAAAAATGGCACTGGCAAAACTGTATATTCATATACAGAAAAATAACACTAGACCACTATCTCTTACCATACACAAAAATCTACTTAAAATAGATTAAATACTGAAATATAAGGCCTTAAACTATAAAACTACTAAAAGAAAGCGTAGGGGAAACACTTGAGGACATTAGCCTGAGTAAAGATTTTATAGGGAAGACCTCAAACACACAAGCAACAAAAGCAAAAATAGACAAATGGATTATATCAAATTAAAAAGTTTCTACACAGCAAAGGAAACAGTCAACCTACACAAATGGGAGAAAATATTTTCAAACTATTCATCTGACAAGGGATTAGTAACCAGAATATACAAGGAACTCAAACAACTCAATGTTAAAAAAAAGACAAACAAATAATTCAATTTAAAAATGGGCAAATTAGCTGAATAGACATCTCTCAAAAGAAGACATAGAAATGGTCAACAGGTATATGAGAAAATGTTCAATGTCAGTAATTATAAGGTAAATGTAAATCAAAACCACAATGAAATTTCATTTTACCCCAGTTAGAATGGCTATTATCAAAAAGACAAAAAATAACAAATGCTGTCAAGAATGTAGAGAAAGATGAACCCTTATATACTCTTGGTGGGGATGCAGTATAGCCATTATAAAAAGCATTATGGAGTTTCCTCAAAAACCTAAAAATAAAAATACCATATAATTCAACAATCCCACTACTGGGTATATATCTAAAGGAAAGAAAACCAGTATGTCACAGAGATATCTGCACTCCCGTTTATCACAGCACTATTCACAATAGTCAAGATATGGAATCAACTAAGTGTTCGTCAACAGATGAATGGATAAATAAAATGGAGTTTATAGACACAATGGAATACTATTTGGACATAAAAAGAATAAAGTGCTATTATACATGGCAACATAGAAGAGTTTGAAGGGAATTATGTTAAATGAAATAAGCCAGGCAGGGAAAGATAAGTATCACATATTCTCACTTTATGTGGAAGCTAAAAAAGTTGACCTCATAGAAGAAGAGAATAGAATAGTGGCTAATAGAGGCAGGGAATGGGGCAGGGGAGAAGAGGCAAATGTTGGTTAACAGATAAAAAAAATTACAGCTAGATAGGAGGAGTAAGTTCTAGTGTTCTACAGAATTATTAGGTGACTGTAATCAACAACAATTTATTGTGTATTTTTGAATAGCTAGAAAAGTAGATTTTGAATGTTTTCAACACAGAGAAATAATGAAATTTGAGGTGATGGGTAAGCTAATTACCCTAATTTTATCATTATAAATTGTATACATGTATGGAAAATCACACTGTACTCCATAAATATGTACAATTATGTGGCAATTAAAAATAATAAAAGAAAAGAAAGAGAGAGAGAGAGAGAAACTTTCTGTCCATGATGAATCCTTTCTCCATGAGCCTGAGGTTAACTCTCTCCCATCACCATAAAATCAGGCTCTGAGAAGCTATCCTAAACACACCACTGAAAGTCCCTCTCAAACCATCACTTTCCTCTGTGAAGAGCAACATATATCAGACATATATCAGACACATAGTTAAATGCTTGTTAAGTGAATTAATGAATAGACACTTTATAGTATTAGCAGATGCTTTTCAAATTTTCCCTCTTCCATTTCAATTATCAGACTAGTAATTTTGACCCATGACCTGTGACATGACCTTTCTCTTTTCTAAAGAGTTTATCACATGGGTGGTGAGGGACCGCTAACTATATTTCATGAGAAATAATAGAGGGAACTGGAGAAATTCAGTTGAGAAAAGAGAAAATGTATAGGACACCAATCACTCTCTTCAGATGTCTAGAGGCTTACAGGATAAAAAGAACACATTTATTTTATTTGACCTTAGAAAACATAAGAATGATTAATGGATTTCTTGTTTCTCATGACTAAGCTTCTCAAAAAAAAAAAAAAAAGTGTCCACCCTTGGTTCATTCTCTACTTCATTGTATCACATTCACACCTTAACTTTCAGAAATCTGTTTTGTTGGTCCCAGCATATCTTTTTAAACAATGTTCTTGTGACTCAAAGCAGTAGATACTTTCCACCTTCCCACTTTTTATTTTCTTTGAGCTCTTTAACACTGTGGATTGTTGCATAATCCTTCTTGAAATTTTCATTTTCTTTTCTTCTTTAGAACTGCAGATTCCCAGTTGCTTTCTTTCTATATCTTTGTATATGGCTTATAGTTTCCTTCATGGAAACCTATTTCTAATATGCTGATGTTTATCAGCACATTCTAGATATTCTCTTTTTAGCAATATTCTGCATTCTCATTATTTAACCACAATCTATAAATTTGTGACTCCCACACCTGCATCTCCACTCAGATCTCTCTCCCAAGTTACCAATCCATCTACACAACTGTCAATTAGACATTTTACCTTAGTTGACACACAGGACCTTTCAACTCATCATATCCAAAGATGAACTTTTCATCTTCTTACATCCCCCATAAACTTGTTCCTCCTTATTACAGTATCTGTGAATGAGATCACAGCTATAAAATTGCTCCCAGCCCAGAAACCTTCCTGATTCCTTCTTCTTGCCCAATTCTTACCAAGCAAACACTTAGACCTGTAGCTTTTAATTCTTAATGTATACTGAATTCTCTACTTTGCTCCATTTCTGATGCCACGGCCTTTAATTCATCTTTTGAAGATGGTTATAAAGGCCTTCTAACTGGTGTCCCTCCAATTTTACTTGCTTCAATTTATGCAGCACACAGCAAGAAGACAAATCTTCTTAAAGTACAAATTAGCTTATGTCACTGCCCACTTAAGCTTCAAAGATCCCCATTGCATTCTGAATAAAATCTGAACTCCTGAGCATGGTTGGGAAGACTTTCATGATGTGAACCCCTACTAACCTGTGGAGGCCCATATCTCACCAAGTCTCTCACCTCCTTTTTCTTCTCTCATCATCCCTTCCCCACCCCCTGACAGCACTCACATCCTATGTTTCCATCATACTGCTTTACCTTTAGTCCCACAAATTCATCAAGTTCCTTCTCACCCCTTACCCAATAACTCTCTCTACCCTCTTGTCTCAGCTTAGAGAGCAGCTAGAGGCTTCCCTTATCAATTTCATCTTTGAGATAGGTGCCCCTCCACTGTTTCTCCTTGTAGGCTCTGCTTGTCCCTATTGAGCACTTATCATACTGCCTTAGAGCTGTTGGTTATCTTACCTTAACATTCATATTCTCTTCACTAGTACATGAGATTTTTGATGATAGGGACAGGGTTTTGTTTACTATGGTATCCTTAGCACCAAGTAGTGCATGTAAAAAGCATTCATTATGCATTAGCTGAACAAATGAATCACTAATACATACCTTTCCGACCTGGAGCATCCACGACAGAAAATACAAGGGGGATTTAGCCAAGAGAGTCTGTTCTCAGGTCTTATGGAACCAGATCTGACAAGAGAAAATTTAAAATTCTTTCTTCTAAACCTGTCTCCAAATTTACCAATTTCCAATAGACTAACATGAATGACATCTTAAAACTGTAATTTTCCTATGGTCTCCAGGCACCGTGATCTTCTATCAACCACTTTTGTAACCACTTTTTGGGCTTGAGCTCCATGAGAAGACTGTGAGCTTGGTGAGGAAGGAACCATGTCCTGAGTTGTCCCTCTTGATGCCCACAGAAGGTGTAAACCTGTGTGCAGTAGTGTGTTCAGTTACGAAGTATTTCACAGAAGATGTCTGTACCAAAAGAGACAGACATTATAAGGAAACACTCACTTCTGCCTGAAACTACCCTGAGGGATAAACGACAACTTTCAGAGCCTTTCCTGAAAGCAGGTCTAAAGATAAACGGAATGGAGGAGAGGCTTATCCTACACCAATGGCAAATATTCATGAGTAGGCCTTCAAAAGGGTTGGAGGGGTGGAACAAAACCAGAAAGGGGAGCTTAGCGACTTAAAAATAGACACTGTTAATTTCCCATCTTGTGTCTTAAGAATGAAATATATACATTAAGCTCCTAAAATTCTGAATGCTAAACAAGACACCAAATCAGGCTAAATAATTACATAAAAGGTGTTAAGATGATATGATTCTAAGGCTAGAATGGCTGACCCATTTCCATTCCACCTGGCTAAGGATATTGACACCTGGAATTTAGCCTGATTCTACAAGATGCCGGGAAGATTTAATGGATTCAGAGAGCTCCACCCAGAGAGAAAGAAATGGCAAGAGAGCCAGAGCAATAGGAGTAGCTCTCATTAAATGAAGGTCAGAGCACAGGTATGAAGAGAGGAAAGTGGTTCTGTTTTAAGAATGACATTCCAGTTCACTCTAAAATGATTTAAGAAAATTGGACAATTCAGAATGCTAAAGAAAGAAAATTTAAAAAAAAGTTTTATATTTGTTTGCTGAAAGCAGTTAGAGACAGATGAAGAATAACATCTGTCTCAAATTACCTATTCTTTTTCTATATTTCAGTACGAAAACAAAACAATAAAAATATGTGTATATAAGAAAACATAATTATGTAGGCACATATATACATAAATATGGCCAGAATATTATAAAATAAGAATAGGATAGATATATATTTATGTGTGACCTGCTATAACTATTGTTTAAGCAATAACCAAAAATAGCAAGAATAGACAGTAAATATCCTGAAAAAATTAAAATACCTACCTGTGATAGTCCCATTTCCTTGTTTCTGTGAATGTATGTCTCAAGACTGGCTTATTGAGAAGGGATGATGTTTGGTTTTGATCAGCCTTTCTGTAATGTATGACTTCAATGACAAAGTGACAGGGAGGGGAGTAAAAGTATGGACCAGGGAAAGATCAACCCGAGTGCTCATTATGAAGTGTGGTCAGTAATGCCATCTTTATATATTAAGTGCACATGCATGTCATGATAACACCTGCCAACTTCTTTATCCATATAAATACACCTATTGATGCCTGCCCTGCTTACTCTACATGATTTTTGTGAAGATCAAATGGGAAAAGCTGTGAAAGTACTTTGTAAATGTTGGAGTGCCTTGATCTTGCATCTTTTGAAGAGCCATTAGCATTATTATCATAGAAGCAGGAAGCAATAAAATAATATCTGTGCAGAGGTTGTTGGCAGTTCCTGAGGGATACCAAAGGGAAAGTGAGGCTGCCCAACACTTTTAGGGAAGACTGATTTCTGTCTTGATGAAGTCAAAACTATTGGCAAGATGCGAAGGGTGACAGGGAGAAGGGGCAATGTGTTTAGACCACAGATGTGCCACATCTTCCCAGAAGGCAATTGTTCCACCTGGGCCAGAGGAACAGATATAAACTGATGCTCACAGGGCCAGAATTTGATGCCGCCCGTGACATTTGTACACATGCTTACTATGTCAATACCTGCCCCTAAAGTATCCCTTCAGAACATAAAAGCAATGAGAGAGCATCTGTGACTTATATAGTATGTCCTACTTGTGAATGGAGAAATTTAAATGAATGGACCATTTGGACCAGTTTGACCATTCCTTAGAGCCTTTCTTTTCATATAGGTCTCACCAAAAGTGGTTTAATTCATAGAATTACTGTTTGGCAGCATCTCTGCATAAAAGAACTTCATTAATGACACTGCATAGTGCTCAAAGAGATCACTGAATGTTTGACATGTCTCAAAAGTATATTCCTTGTTAACTATGAGAGAAGTCTATTTTCCTCTGTAAATGGGATGGGGCCAATCTATAAGACTCAATACAATTTCTACTTAATACTATTCATGACCTCTCTTGCATCCCCACCTAAAATAGGCAATACCAGGTTTCAAATGCCATGGTGTCTGTGAATTTCTGTAATTCTCCCATCAAAGCCTAACCAGTGGATAAACTTATCAGAAAATGCTACAGAGAGTGGCTAAAACTAATTCTCCTTTTGGAAGTGACCAAATATAGAATCTTCAATTTAGGAGGAACCTTATATGTGCTAGTTCAACATCCCATCCAGTACAGGCATCTCCAAGATTGTTACCTTGGTTTACTAATAATGTTGCCTAACTGCAGATTTGTGTCTCATGACATAAATGGAACTAACTAGTACATCATTATAAGCTGTTTTGGTATATTTGATATATTTTGGTATATTCAAACATATGAAAGAGAGAAAGATCATTTGAAATAAGTGATATCTCTAGCTAGATTTTTAACTCATCATCTTCCAGTAGCAAAGCCAAGTATATCCCTTATGCAAATGCTCTTTCAAAGACAGCAATACTATTTTATTTATAATTTATTTATAATAGCAAAAAATTGGAAATGATCTACTTGTGGTTTAGGTAGAATATTATGCAACTATTATAACTTACATTGTACAAATACAATAGAAAGACATCCATGATATACATATATATATATATATATTTAAAACAAGCAATAAAGCAGGAAATTGCACATAGCATGATCTTAGATTTATAAAAATAAAATATAAATATGTAGAAAAGAAAGTTTACAAGAATATCCACCAAAATGTTCACATTGGCTTTCCTTGGGCACTGGGATTATATATTTTTTTCTTATTTATGTTTTCCAATTTTCTACAACAAAAATGTTATGAAAAGTATCAAATGAAAAAAAAAGTATTTTTTCTAGTAAAAATGTTGAAAAATTTAAAAGATTTTTTAAGTACCCACATTTTCATCATAGGCTTCTGTTTCTCCAGCAACCACCACCAAGGAAAAGAAAAATTCAGTTTCATACAGAAAATATATCAAAATTTGGCCTTTGGAAAATCTTCAAAAATTAAAGTCAGAAGAAGACTGACATTAATATCCAAATAAAGACTATTTCCTGCATACAGACAGTTGGGTTATTGGGAAATGACTTTTATCTATCCACTGATATGCAAGGCTGCATGCAGGAAATAAAATCAAAAGAAGTCTTAGGAGACGGAGACAGACAGTGTCTATTGGGCAAGGCTTGTCTCCCAAGAAGTTACAAAACTGCTATGCAGGCCAAGAAGTTACAAACCTGTTATGCACATGATATGAGGAAAAGGAAGAGAGGGATGTTTGTTTTAGAGATAAGGCCAACACACTGCCAATGAACAGATCTGAGAACAAAGCACTTAGTTACAGATGGCCTGGACAGAGTGGCTTGGCAGAAGTTCTAGTCTTCGTAGCAAAATGTCGTAGCAAGTGATGTGGAGGAGGAGGAGGTAGCAGTGACCCTATTTTAAACAGAGGCCTGGGAGAGAGGGTAGTAAAGGGGGCCTGTCCACAGGGGTGATTCCACACTGACCTGAACTAGACCTTGGTCCTTAAAAATGCTCAAAAATGCTGATCTGAAACAGAGTGGAATACTTTCCTTCTTTCTTCCTTCATTATTCCAAACAGGTTAGAAGTCATGGCAGAACCCACCTTTCTCTGAGAAGAGACCAAAGAAAGATGCTTAGTCAAAAGGAATCCATGTGCCAAAATATATCCTTGAAGGTCCTTCAAGCCTTCTAACTCTTCAATGAAGCTTCTGATGTCAGTGATTCTCCCTGAAATGCATCTGCTGTCTGATAGAGGTGGCATTATCTATATTGTGTTGAACAAGGTTTTATTCTTTATCTTTTAACTTTATTTCTTTGACTTTTGCAAAATTTCAATTCTTATTTTTTTCAGTTGGTGAGCTTATATTCTGTTTGGGAGTTCAGCCAATCAGTAGGTGTGGCTAAGCCAGACAACTTAGCTTCCTCCATTGAAACCTGGAAGATGTCTCTACTTTTGATTTAAACACAACTTTGTGGATAATATATCAAGATCACTGACCTATGACTCAAAGATACAAATGTTTGGAGAATTAATTAAGCCAAACCTTTCACAAGATAATGGGACAAGGAGCAGTAAAGACATAAATTGATTCGTTTCATGCAATCAATACGTTTTTCAGGAAATAGACTGGCATATGTGGAGAAAGCTTTGGAGTCAGAGAGATGTGGGCTTGTAGCCATGCTCTGTAACTTACCAACTGCCTGAGGTCAGGTGGCAATTTAAATTCCTTATTCAGTTTTCTCAAATGTGAAATGTATCCAATATATACCTTATAGGACAGTGTAAGAATTAGATGAACTAATGAATCTAAAGGCCTGGCAAAGTACCTAAAATATAGTATATTTCAAAACATAGTTTAAAGGAAGGCTAGAAAAAGTCTAATAATAGACTGAATCTATGTTAGAGGAATTTGAACAATTTTTTTAATTTCTTTTTTTATTTCGGAATATTACAGGGTTACAAATGTTTCAGTTACATAAATTGCTCTTATTCCATTTGAGTCAAAGTTGTAAGTATGCCCATCCCCCAGATAGTGTGCATTATACCAGTTAGGTGTGAATTTATCCATCCTTCTCTCCCACCTGTTTGATTTCCAATGAGTATTATTTCCATATGTGCACATAAGTGTTGATTGATTAGTTCCAATTTAATGGTGAATACTTGTGGTGTTTGTTTTTCCATTCTTGTGATACTTCACTTAAAAGAATGGTCTCCAGGTCCATGCAGGTTAAATCAAAAGGTATTAATTCACCATTTTTTATGGCTGAGTAGTACTCCATGGTATACATATACCACATTTATTAATCCACTCATGTATTGATGGGCACTTGGGTTGTTTCCATCTCTTTGCAATTGTGAATTGTGCTGCCATAAACATTCGAGGGCAGGTGTCTTTTTTATAGAATGTCTTTTTTTCCTTTGAGTAAATACCTAGCAGTGGAATTGCTGGATCAAACAGTAGTTCTACTTTTGGAATTTGAACACTTGTAAGCAGAGCATATGACATCTAGTGACGGTGGGGAATCCCTGAAGTAGTAGGAGTTAGGAAATATGAAATCAGATATATGCCATTTCTCCTCTCTGGGCACTGTTTGTTTTTTTGTTTGTTTTTTGTTTTTTTCATATGTACTAGGAGGGTAATGAACTACTTGGCCCCAAGTTTCCCTCCAACTCTGCCAGTCCAGGACTTCACTCAGGCCTGGCATGGAGCCCAATTCTAAATCAAGATGGAGAACCAAGAGGTAATTTACAAAGCAGGACAAATACCAAAGTAACAAAAATAAAAAAGCTAGAACATATTTATTTTTAACACCTTTATCCCACTATAGATCAAGACTTTCTAGTCCATGGATATATGTTTATTAAAAGTTTCATCTTTTAGGCATCAAAGATAGGAAATCATTAAGAACAAGGTACTAGTTTTGTTTTTGTTTTTTAATTCAACAAGAAAGAAACACTGAATAGTAGGAACTTCCTGTCTGATATTATTAGCTGTTCCCTCCAACCAATGAAATCAGCACTTCAGAGAGAACCAGCCTTCCTAGCCTTGGGATTTGTTCGGCTAGATCTGGTCAATCCAAGTAAAATTTCCCTGCCACCTCTACCCACCAGAACCCTGTGGGTCATCACCTCTTCTCTAGTCTCTGAAATAATTCAGCCACGGCTTCCTGGATTTCTCTATACAGTAAAAGCTTCCAATTTGTGTCCAATTCACAAAGAGCAAGGATTTTTATCATTGTCTATTGACTATGCAACTACAATTCAAAGATAAATAAAAATAGATCTTCTTCTATGGAGTTTAGACCCTAGTAGAGGGGATAATGATTTAAGTATCAATTTTAAATTGGAAAGATTTAAAATTAAATGTACTTATTGTATCATGCTATGTATATACATACATTGTGGAATATAGTGCAACCTTTGGAAATCATATTTTTGAAGACAATTAAATGACAGATAAAAATTACAGGCCAGGCACAGTGGCTTATGCCTGTAATACTAGTTCCGAGAGGCAGAGGCAAGAGGATCATTGGAGCTCAGGAGTTCGAGACCAGCCTAAGCCAGAACCAGACCCTGTCTCTACAAAAAATAGAAAAAATAGCAGGTGTGGTGGCATGTGCTTACAGTCCCAGCTACTGAGGAGGCTGAGGCAGGAAGATGGCTTGAGCCCAGTAGTTTGAGGTTGCAATGAGCTACAATGATGCCACTGCACTGTAGCCGGGGCAACAGAGCAAGACTCTTCTCTCAAAAAAAAAAAAAGAGAGAAAGAAAAAAATTACAAAATAATGCTATATAAGAAAGTAGAGTCCGAAAATATACATACTCTATGGTTTTATTTTCAAAACCTGAAGTATATGCAAATAAGCAAAAAAAATATACTAGAAATTAACACATTGAAGTGTTAAAAGGGGCTTATCTCTGGGAAGAGGAGGCTATAAAATATGTTATAGAATAATCTAGTAGACAGATTACTTGACATCAAAAGATATAATATGATGAAACAAAATGCAATTTATAAAATATTATATAAAAATCACTCACGCATGCATAGAAAGCATGTGCACCAGAATATTATGAATGTTATCTCTGCATGACTGGCTCACGGATGATTTTTATTTTCTTTTTTACACTTTTCTAAATTTTTTAGTATTCTTTGCATTGAGTATACATTATTCTTATAATTGAGGGAAAAAATCTTAAAGAATATTGTTTGTAAGAAGTGAACCAAGTGAATATAAGTCAGGATTGTAAGTCTATGGGTACAAAAAAAATTGATTGGAATGTAAGAATAAAAAGGTGGCACTCCTGAAGGTGATAATTAGACAAGCAATCATAAGAGAAAACTTATCAAAGGTAATAGTGACACAAGGAGTTTGGAAGGGCCACATCCAGGTCAGAGGTCACTATACTTGTTGTGCATAGAAATACATTTGGTTTTTAAAGTCCACCGTAGAGGGATATTGGGCCAGTTCATTCCTACCTTCTTTAAAAAAATTTCCCTAACCACCAAAACCCACTGGGGACAGACCTACCTCCTCAACAAGATGAAGCAACACAGGCACTCTAAGGTAAGCACCTTTTACTTCCAGGAAAACTGCAAGCTCCTCTGGGTAAGAAACTGTCCTTTGTGCTACTTTGTATTTCACGAACACCGCTAACACTGAGTGTTCTGAGCAGAAAAGATGCTTAATAAATGTGTATGATGTATGCCACCTGGGGGATGGCAGAAGGACAAGGGCCAAGGAGTAAGAGGAACATGAAGGCAATCAGCCTAACACTGTCAACCACAGGAAACATGTCCTTGAGGACATGGTACGGAGAGATCTCAGTGAGGATAATAGTGATAACACAGGAAATAGCTACTGCATTGGTAAATGTTCATTTATAGGGATTGGTGTTAATGATTATTTGGCCTCATTTAATTTTTCTTATTATGTTATAGACCACACATAAGAGCAAAAGAAGGAAATCTTTTCTTAAACCCATGATGCAGAGAAAATGAAAGTAAATAATTTTTATGTATGCCCTTTAAGACTTTTCCTACAAATGTTCATAATATCATTTTTCTACTTCAAAAATTAAGTTATAGTGTAAATGTTTCCCAGACGCCTTTTACACTTGACATGCAAGAGGATGCTAATACTGACAATGCTGGCAACACTTACAAAGCACTAACATGTTGACACTTGGCTTTATCTACATTGGATCTTCTCAAGCTCATCATAGCCCTGTGGTTCAGTTACTATAATATCCTCATTCTACAGGTTGAGAGACAGAAGCCAGAAGGTTAAGGAACTTGCCCAGGGTCACATGGTTAGTAAGTGATAGAGCTCTAAATTGATCAAAGATCACTCTGACCCCAAACCCCTGTTTTCCACTAGTAGTAATAGTTGCTATACTACTTAGTTAATAAATAATTTTCTCACCTGAAAAGTGCTAAGGGAGTTGATCTTGCATGTTCTCACCTCAAATAAAAAAAATTATAACTAAGTGAGGTGATGGATATGTTAATTAACTTGATTATAGTAATCATTTCACAGTGTATTACATATGTCAAAATATCATATTGCATACCACAAATATATATAATTTTTGTGTATCATTTATACTTAAATAAAGCTAGAAACAAATAAATAAATAAATTCCTGCAACAGCACAATAGCAGCTGTGCAGGGTTCTATTATTTAACCCCTATTGTTAGTTATTCATGTTGCTTCCTTTTTACTTGCTTTTATAATGGCTATACACTGAAGGTCCTTGTTGGTAAAACTTTTCATAAGCCTTAATTTCTTTCTCATTATAAATTTCTAGAAGTGGAAATGCTGGATCAAAGCGTATGCAGATTTATGGTTCTTGGTATATATGGCCAAATGGCTCCCTTCCCTCTGAAATGTTCTACCAATATAAGTTTCAGTAGAATACATGAAGGCTCATTTTCCTACAGGTCAGCAGAGGGTTTTATAATTAAAAAAAAAATGTCAATTAATGGTTTAAAAAGTATTAGACTGATATTTGTTTTAATTTGGGCCACTTTTTTAAGTTATGAGATTGAAAAGTTGGGATGTGTATGCATAGATGTTTTTATTAGTTTCATCTTCTTTGTCTTAGTGATCAGCAATAGTTCTCGATTTACTAAATATATTAACAAGTCAACAAATGTTGATGATATCAACAGATGTTAATGATTATACTGTTACTATTTAAGGTTACAGGCATGAGTAATGAATACATAAAATTATCAAAATGGATACACCAATTATACAAGGTCATGTATACTTTACTAAAAAGCAAAACAAACCATAGCAGTTGGCTTCCAAAGCCGTAGATTTGATTTGCATAATTAATTAATTCTGCATGTAAGAATGTCTTGAATGTGGGTACTCCATTTTTTTTCCATGTAATAGATTAACCTCCCAAGTGCACCTCTAAATGGCATAAAAGAATGCCTCATTTAATGTGTTAATTCAAACACATTTGGGGGAAAACATCTCTGGGCCAGGCACTATGCTAGAGGAAAAGAGAGATGGGGAGATTAGAAGGAAACCTGTAAATACAGTCTCCGCCCTTGAGCAGTGCACTGTCTATGAAAGAATCAGATCTGCAAATAATTAAAAGATGGCTACATAAGGCACTAGACAAAAATCAGTACAAAGTGCAATAGGAGAATTCTAGAGGCACTGAAGAAAGTCACACTGCGCTATCTGGATACCTGTGGATCCAGGAGCTCTTCCACTAAGCAAGTCCCTGGAGAGACACCAAAGATTCAGTACAACCTGCTGCTGAAAGACAAGGGTTATATTTCACTCTAGAAGTTGCCTTTTGGTGCTATTAGTGATGGGAGAGGAGGGCCACCACTGGGAAAGTGACAAATGGCGTGCAAAGCTTTCTCTTCTGGACATGCAGAGCTGAGTCAAAATAATATGTGTATCCCTACTCAAAAGGAGTAGCAATTTCCCAATTGGGAACCAAGTAGAGTCAGAGACCCAGAAATGTATGATTGGAGCTCCATGAAAACAGAATGAACCTTAACTGTGTAGGTCCTTCAAGTGGACAGAAACATCAGACAGCATAAGAAGGCATCATAGATTTCAGTAAGTAGACACAAATGCATTGCTAGAGGAAAATATTGATGTGAGAATCAGACCGAGAGTAAAGGCATGAGAAACTGTGTTCCCATCCGCCAGCCAAGCAGATAGTTCAACTTGAAGCCTTCGCTACTCAGAAGAATCTTTCCAAATATTGCTTGTTTTCATTGTTTCCACTGATTCAGACACTGAGTTCTAGTTCCTTTTCACTATTCCAAACATCCTGCATTTGATATAAAAGTACTTTCAGTTCAGGAGACATTGTTGGGAATTGTGAGTTCCCTGAGATTTATAAAAGATCCTTAAACAATGGCTAAGTGAACATTCTATAGAAAGTTGTAAAGCTGTAAGTGATCTCCAGAATTATCTGGATAGAGTAAGGCAGTGAACAGAACAATGAACTCAACTTACAGAACCCAGATTTAAGTACCATTTGCTAGTAATTTGTTGTATGATTTTGGGCAGTTGACTTCAAACCCCTGAGCCTTATTTTCCTCACCTGAAAAAGTGTAAGATGATAACTCCTACCAGAACCACTTCACAGGGTTGTAGAAAAGATAAAATAAAATGCTGTATCTGTGCACATCAATCAAGTTACAATCTCTGTGAAAGCATATTTCTATCATCTTTCTCCCATTTAAAAAAAAAATTACCCTTTTTCCTTTTCTGCAGTTGCCCATTTTCAGTTTCCTTTCACAAATAAGTTCCTTGAAAGGAACATTTTTATTCACCATCTCCAATTCTTCTCCTCCCATTTCTCTCTTGAACCCACTTGAGCACACTCTACATGTTCAGTTCTCAAACGTCATCTAACTCCACGTCTCGGCAGCATTTGTCCCATCTGACCACTTTCTCCTCCTTGGAAGACCCCTTCCCTAGGCTTCCAGACACACTGTGCTAACCTAGTGTTCACCTGTCACTCTAGCTGCTCTTCTTCCATCTCCTTTCTTGGTTCCAGTGGAACCAGAGGAGAGTAGAAGGAAGAGAGAGTGATAAGAAGGGTCTGCTCAATGGTGTAGACCTGCAGTCCCCAGCCTTTTTGGCACCAGGGACCTGTTTCATGGAAGACAATTTTTCCATGGATGGAGGAGGGGAGGCAGAGCTCAGGCAGTGATGCGAGCAACAGGGATTGGCTGTAAATACAGATGAAGCTTCACTTGTTCGCCCACCACTCACCTCCTGCTGTGCATACCCACCCCCTTTCCTAAGTTTCATGGGAGACAATTTTCCACGGATGGGTGTGGGGTGGGATGCAAAGTGGCGGAGGTCTGAGGCCTGGTACCTAACAGGCCACAGACCGGTACCAGTACATGGCCCGGGGGTTGGGGACTATAGGTGTAAATAGTAAGGGAGTGCATTTCCTGTAGAAAATATAAATAAAAAATTCTTATTATTACAATATACTGAAAATTATAAACAATTGTAGTGATAAAATACTCCTCTCTGCTGCTGTGGGACCAATCCTACCATCCTCTTTCCTCTTTGTTGCACCACTGCCTGGGCTCCCCTCACCATTCTAACACCAAAACATTACAGAATCCCAGAAATCAGAGCACAAGCCTCTTCTCCTTTCTGTCTGTACTAACTCCTCTGATTAACTCATTTAACTTTGTTGCTATAAATATCATATACATATTGGTGACTCACATTTTTTATTTTTAGCTCACATATCTTCACTGAATTCCAGATTCATATATCAACTCCCTACATGATATTTCAAACTTAACCTGTTCATAAGTAAGCTCCTAATATTCTTTCAGAAATCTTTTCATCTCTCAGTCTTCTCCATCTCAGATAAAGGACACTCCTTTCCACCAGTTGCTCAGGCAAAATCGTGGAGACATCCTCGACTTCTCCCTACTCAATCAATCAGCCACCAGAATCCAAACCTTCCTGACACCTCCACTACTCTGTGTTTGTCCAGGCTTCCACATCCCTCATCTGGATGACAGTGACGACTCCTTAGGGAATCCCCCTGTTTCTGTCTTTCCTCTCCCCACTTCACTGTCATCTACTCTCAACACACAGACAGAAAGAACCTTTTGAAATACAAATCAGACCATGTCACTCCTCTGCCCAAATCTGCACATGGCTCTCATTTCATTCAGAGTGAAAGTCCAAGTCCTTATTGTACCTTCAGGCTTCTGCATTATCACCACTCCCTGCCCTCACTCCACCATCATCTTTCTAACTCCATCTCCAAAACACAAAGATTTTTCCACTCAGTTCAATCCATACTCTATTCTTCAAAGGTGCCAGGCAGGCATGCTCTTGCCTCAAGGCCCCTGCACTTGCTGTGCCAGCTGCCTGGAACGCCGTTTCCCCATTACTGCCTGGCTGACTCGTGTCCTTAGGGACTTTACTGGAATAATGCCTTATTCCTCCCTAAGCGCCCTCTCCGAAATCTCAGCTATTCACAGTTCCTATTCCCTTTCCCTGTCCTATTCTTCTCCTCATCTATATATTACATATTTTACTGATTGATTTTGTTTATTTTCTGTCGCTCTCACTATAAATGTAAGCTTCTTGAAGGCAGAGATTATTCTTTGTGTTCACTGCTGCTGTTACCAGAACTACTTATGGAGATGTAGAAAAGTTAATACTTTCTTTCCAAAACCTAGAACAGATACTCAATGAATAGTTTTCAATGAATGAAACGTGAACAGATGTTTGAATTGAACAGACAATTGATAAACAGTTTTAAGTGAATGAATCTTGTTCGAATATCTCATTTTACTCTGTATCATGTCACCTACCTACCTCCTTTGAAGCACAGACATTTCAGATGTGAGTATCAATACAATTCTGAGCCAACCCCACACACAACCATGTACATGAAAATGAAAAAAGTTTGTTATTTACCAAGTATCATAGGGTTTGGAGTTGTGTAAACATTGATCTGGTGACCAGTGTAGCCCTTTGTAAGACCAGAACCTTCCCTTCAACCCACCAGGAATGTGGAGAGCCACAATGGACCATTGATTTATTTATGACTTTTTTCAGCAATGTTTACTATGGGAGAGTCCAAGGCCAGGACATCCAAGAACCTTCTATAACTATTCCTTATGGAATGATTGCTTCTCAGACTAAAGGACAGAGTTTAGAAACTAAAAATAACTCTCAACATCCCACAAATTAAGAACTTAACTTGTGTAACATCACTTTTTTTCTAACTTTCAGATAAGCCATAAGAATAGATTTTCTCTGGGGTGGGGGAGTCTTTACCATATTTTTAAAAACTAATCCCTGTAAGTTGCTTAACGTATTTTAAAAATATTTTCATCCTCTTTTCTAATTCTACTGTATAGTACCACCTTGACTTCCTCACTTAGTTCTATCCTATTTAGAAGCACTCAATCCTATTTTTTCCTTTTTTTTATTTTTTTGTTTCAAAATATTAATTAAGGGCATACAAGTGTTTTTGTTACGTAAATACCTTATGTGATGCTTAAGTTGGGGTTTTTGGTGTGTCCATCAGCAGAATAGTGTTCATTGTATCCAGAAGGTAAGTTTTTATCCCACGCATCCCCAATTCTCCCCACTTCTTGGTTTTTCATGTCCTTTATGCTGCTTTGTGTCTGTGTGTACCCATTTATTAGCTCCCACTTATTAATGAGGACATGTGGTGTTTGGTTTTTTTTCCTGAGATACTTCACTTAGGATAATGGTCTGCAGTTCCATCCAAGTTGCAAAGATTTATTTGTAGCTGGGACTACAGGTGCACACTGCCACGCCTGGCTTGTATTCAATAATGATATTTCTGCAAGAGAACTAGTGAAGAAAGAAACAAGGATACTATCGGCATTGAAATAAAAGAAATATTAAAGATAAAAAACAATCCTATTTTTTTTCACTCTTAATCCTCCTGAAAAACTTAAAATAGAGCTGAGGTATACCTACACAGATGTTCTATCACGTCCTAATTATGACCTTAGAAGCCCGGAGCTGGAACTGACATCTGGTCAATAGCTGCAATGCTCACCAAGTCCACATGTCGTGCCTGATCTGAAGCCCACATCCTGACACTTAGCACCCAGCATCTAGTTCAGACCCAGATTTCCAGCCTCATTCCACCTTGGTCTCACTGGCCCTACGTGTAGCCACAGTGAATGCTTTCTGTCTCTCAAATGTACTTCATACAGTACTGGCTCGTGAGTTTGCTTAAACTCTTCTCTTGCTGAAAGCTCTTCTCACCTCTATCTGTCCAAAGCCCGGTGGAACTTCTTTCCTTACAACCATTTCTTCCATACAACCCTCTGTGAGGGCACCTTACCGGGTTGCCGTATATCTCTTTTCATTCAGTGAAACCACAACATTTGCTTTCTTCTTCTTGCAGCAGTTATTATATTTTGTTTTGTGTTGCAGTTGTTATTTGTATACACATTTTCAACACTAAACGGTAAGCCTCTTTGGGGAAGGGTCACTACTCTTCATCCCTAAATCCCCAAGCTACAGATTGCACACACCATAAGTGATCAAGAGTTTACTGTTATATTGGTGAAATGAATGATAGAAAACATATCATTAGGCTAATTTTCCAGATTTTAGCAATTTGTTCTGTATTCTTTGCTGTCCATGTGCTATCATACATCATGATTTATTTTCTTGTTTTTACAGCATTGATCTGTTGAGTAAAGAGGAATACTCTGCAAGTGTCAACTTTCCTTCCTATTCTAGTGTAGGCACCTGGAGATCGTGCTGGAGCAGTGTCAGCTTGCTCAGTACTTAAGCATTCAAGTCACTGATTCTTGATATCTAATTCAAGAAAATATCCTGTGTAGGTATCAAGGCCAGTGAAGTCATCATATCTCCTCCTACCTCTTAGATAATGAGAACTTAAGGACAAATAATTAACTTCACCTTCTCCCTGGTGACATTGATCTGTGGCCTGGCCTATCATTATGTAGAACTAGGTTTCTCTTGAAAGAAAACGATTTAAGGGAACCTCAACACCTCAAAAGTTGGAAGAGATCAGAAGCAACAAACTCAGGTATCTGCTAGCCTAAATCAGGTACCATGAGGGCTTAGGACTGGAAATACACGTTCCGTCTGCAGGAGGGAGATTGCCCAGACGCAGCAGATGTGTTATCCATGGGGGAATTTGGATCCAGTATTACCAGAATTCTTCATCTTCCTGAAAAATGAATTGTCTTGGTTTTTACAAGAAATTTCTTGAATATTAAATACTTGCAACTGATTCCATTTTGTTGAACACTGTAGTACAAACAACACTCATCTGCTTGCTGTATTCACCTGTGGCTGCTAGTTTGCAACATCTGGATTAAATGAATTCTCAGGCATGACCCTGCCATTGGACTCTACAATGTTGAACAAAAAATCAGCTGACACTACAAGTTTTGAAACTATTGAATTGAGTGACGCTTCTTTAGAAGGATCCTAGAAGATACAAATATCTATATTGGCTGAAGAAAATGAGTATACCACTACTTCTTGCCCATCTCCCCGCCCTTCACCTAAGGAGCAGTTCCACAATTTGGCTGAAACACATATTTCACAAGAACCAAGTCAATAAGGAAAGAGGCTTCTCTGGCAAATCCCCTTACACTACAAGTTATGATAACATCTGCACTGGATGTTAAAGCAAAAGTCAAAATGCCCTGAAACCCTTAATTAGAAGGAATCTTCAAGGACATCTAGGTACAGCCCCCAAATGACATAGCTAATGCTTCAGCTTTGGGACACCTGGCACCATTCACTACATGTCATGGGCACTGAAAGAGACCCACACTTGACTTACAGCTCCAGTGATTACTGGCTACGTGACCTTGTCATATGACTTCATCCTTCTGGACCTCAGTTTTGCTCTTTGAAATAAAGTGATTGATTGGGTGACTTCTTCAGGACCCTTAAAACCAGAAAGACACTAAGAATACACAAAAGCCTGTCAAAGATTATGTAGCATTGCAACACACTGCATTGTGGTGGGCCTGCAGAGATGAAGATTAGCACTGTCATAATAAACTCAAACAGACACACACACACACACACACACACACACACAAAACGCACACACACAGGAAACATTTCCTTCCACAACTAAGAATGATATAACCTTTTGAGCATGAAAGGGAAAATTATAGCTAAAATTAGCATCTTAAAAAGTAAACTACATAATCACTGAAGAGATTTTCTTAAAACTATAGAACAATGAGATATGATGATAGCTGTCATAAGAGAGGAAATTGCAGGAGTCAATTTGAAAGGATTTGGGGGTATTCCACCCCTCCATTGAGATTTGCTTTTCCACATAGCACAGTACAACTGAAAAGCTAAAATATTTCCCCAGGGTATTTGTGATCTGTGCCTCCTAATGCTGCTGCTGACATTAGGAGAGTGTCATTCAGCCCTGAGTTAAAACCTTCTCATGCAGAGATCCAGAGCATGTTTCAGGCTCGGTGCAGTCGTCTCTCGCACATTTGCAAGTCACCGTTCAGTTTAAATGTCCCCTTTACATACATACTCTCATTTGTGCTCTAAAAACAGCCCTATTTGATGGAGCCTATATATCATTATAAAATCTCCCTCAGATGAATTCCAAAATATCCCTGACAACCTGCTTGCAAAGAAATAATCTCCTTTGTTTGCCATTTGACAGTTCAGGAAGGACCCTTTCACTTCTCTTGGTGTTTTGGGATAAGATATGACCTTCTGGGTGGTATAATGGAGAGAGAAAGAAGGAGGAATCAAATCTAATCTCGGCTTTAGCTGGCTGATCAAACTTGAGCAAAGCACTTCAATTGACCAAGCCTCAGTTCACTAAGCCACCAAATGGAGAAAATTATATCTATCCTACCACACTCATAGAGCAGTTAAGATCAAAATCAATATACAGATAAATATATCAAGTGACTTTATAGGCTGAAAAATACTGGTCTGTAAACCACATCAACCCTAGGCAGTAAAGAAGAATAAAGGAATTTCACATGGTCATGCATGCAAACACACTTAGATCACATTGTAAGTCAGTAGCAGAGGTGACCAGAAATCCAGCTTAGGGGACAGGAGCAATCAGCTCCTAGAGAAACACTTCATCTCACTACAGAACAAGTGACATACCACCTGATCTTACCTGATTAGGCTGTGGTTGGTCCTCAAGGCTCTTCTTTCTCTTCCCAGACAAATGGGGTCAGACCACAGGTATTGGCCAGTTGAGGTGTGGTTGGCTCAGATGAAGCCAAGCAAGCGAGTGCCCTTGTGCTGTCACCCCAAGCAGTCTGAAGCTCGCTTCACCAAGAGGGCTGATGGTTACGTTCTCACTCTCCACAAAGGGTCAAATGAAAGGACTGAGGATGTTTACAGGGTGGAACTCAACCTGTCAGAGGCAGAGAATTGGGTTTGTGGGTGGGACCTTTCTCATTTTGCAATGCCACACCTCTCTCCTGTCCTCTCCCTCAAGAAGTCCTGGAATTTTGTGCCAACTTCCTCTATAATTGACATCTGACCAGAGTGAGCAGGAGTAGCCTTCTGTTTATTCCCCCATGGCACCTGCATGCTTCCAAGTAGCTATAATAAAGCTTATGCCTGAAGCCTATATTCCTGTTATTAATATTCTTTATGGTGACTTGATTTATTGGATATTTGTGATTTTAAGCATCACCACTTTTGTATCATAAATGTTGAAGACATGTAGAGCAGAATATCTCTATGAAAACAAACACGTGTACACACATGGTTGTCAGTATTTCTATTAGAGAATTTGTCACATGACATTGTTCTGTGTGTGTGTGTGTGTGTGTGTGTGTCCCTCACTGGAAAGTGAGCCCCTCCTGAATATACCTTCACAATGTTGAAGACATAATCCATGTATGCTCATTCAACAATAAAATGAATACATGTTCTTCTCCCATAGATCCCTCACAATGCCCAGCATGAAGTAAGTAATAAAGAAACACATATTGAATGATTGATGATCAATTAACATCTGCCTAATAAATTCTGACTTGTCCTTCAGTGGTTTTGTAACCCATGGCAAGTCCTATTTTTACCTTTCTGAGTGTTTTCTTTTCTTTTCTTTTCTTTTCTTTTCTTTGGACATCTGTAAATAGGAGCTATCATTCCTTCTTCAGAGATGTGGGTAGAATTTTAAAGGAAGCATATGAGAATGAACATAGGGTAAGACTTGACAGAGCAACAGTGCTACAAAATGAAACTTAATCTTAATAAATGCATTCTGAAACCCAAATAAGTGTGTTCGATATAGACGGTTGGTATAAAATAAAGTATGAACTGTACAAGTAGGTGGACTGTTGGAAGAAAACGGAGGACAGAAAACAAAGCACTGGATGTGTATGATTAATTTCAATTTTCTATTCTAAATTCTCTCTTCCATTCAGCAGACTCTGGCCAAGTCAAACTGTACTTATCTGATGTCTGGAGAAACTGAAGTGCAATGAGAAACTAGGCTGTTTGGATTCTATTCATTTAAAAGGAAAATAACTGACACTCGCCCCTCAAAAAAATGTTGTATGCAGTTGCAGGCATACTGAGATCAAGAAGAGATTCCATGGGAAATAAGCTACAAACTGGCGGCTTGCCTAAGGCCCCCCAGGAGAGGTCATAGTGAATAAACAGTTGTTTTATATGTGGTGTTCTCCAAGTAGATCAGGATAGAAAAATGAACTCAACACAGTCTCTGGCATAAGGAGTTCAAGAAGATAAAATGTGTAAGTGGATTAACATTATGCCATGTAGAAAATAGTGAGCACCCCAGATAGGATCGGAACGAGTACTCCGGTCACCCAGAGGGGACAGCTGATCCAGGGAGGCTGCACAGAGAAAGAAGCAGCATCGGATCCGGGTGGGTACAGAGAGCCAAGATCTCGACAAGCACCGAGCGTAGAGTGGGATACGAATGTTACCGGTAAGATGGACGCGGCCACTGTTTGCATGAGGTAGCTGATTTATGCTCTCCCTAATACAGACCCCAGGCTGAAAAGAAAATTTCACAAAACTAGTATCTAGGTCACACCACTTAGACACCACAAAACTACCAGGCAATTAGAAGTAATTGCGAGGCAAATACTGTTCCCATTTGGCTCTAAGTGTCCTTATGATGGCTCAGGGAGGGGGCAAAAAGGGGGGAGGAGAGGAAAGATGCCAGATCCCGGCCTGGTCTCTTAAGAGTGGGACCAACCAATGCACTGCTGTCTGAAGTGTGTTATTTTAAAGGGCAAGAGACTCTGTGAAAAGACACCGCTTGTTCACATGGCAGCTATCTAATTACCACTAGGTATCCAGCGGCCACCGAACGCTTCTCCCAGCTTCGTGCTGAGCTCCCCTCACACTGCAGCCTGCAGTAACTGGGGCAGGAAACACAACACATCCAGGAGGAATACAAGTAGTAGAAAGAACACCACACGGAAAACCTCAGCTCTGGTCACTGTTTTGCCACTGACTGTGATCAGCGGCAGGTATCTTAGTTTTCCCCAAGCCTCAGTTGCCTCTTCTGTGCAATGGAAATTATGATACAGATTCCACCCACCTGTCTGGGCTGTTGAGAGAGAAAATGAGATCCTGGAGATGATAAGAGCTTTGGAAACTCTGAGTATTGACGTGAATATGAAGCACTATTATTACGGAACATATGGCTGTACGTGGGAATTCACCTCATGTCTGCTATTTCCAGTTGTATTGGAAGCTATGCACAGATCTCCCAGTGGATGACATGCCCAACAGCCAAGGAGCGGGGAATCACAGGGCGATTTTACTGGGCTGGACTTTGGAGACCATTTCTCTTGGCATCTTCTCCCTTCTCTCTCTTCTATGACAGTCTTTACAAATTATTCTCCTTCCTCTTCTCATTCAATTCTAGCGTCACTGAGGAAGAATGTAGGTTGTTTCCTACTGGGGTCATACTAGTTTGTCAGACCTCCCCCCTTCCTGCCATTTTTCAGATGGGGACAAAGTGACACCCAGGATCACACAGGCTAGCTCTCCCTGGCCTCCGCAGGGCTGTCCTCTTACCTCCTGCCTGGGGCGGCAGATGGGCAGGAGGAAGCAAAGTGGCATGGACCCTGATCAGGTAGGAACCAGAACCACCTCATCTCCAGTTCTCCCCCGAGAGGATCACGCCAGGAAAAATTGGTACACGGACATGCATCACTGAGGGTAAAAAGTACTGTCGACGAGAATCTTATATCCCAACTCCCAAGATACAGCCCTCTCCCAGGAGTCTTTTGGAAAAGGGGAGCTCAGTGATAAGGAATAGATACTGGGCAGCAGATTTTGAAGCAAACAGGAACTAAGCAGTATGAATTTCCTCTTCTCTCGAGTTGTAATAGTACACAGCATACATCATGGGTATTGCCCTCTATTATGGATAGTTTTCTTCCCTGATACATATTGTCTACCTTCTTTAAAGGTAGGGGTCATGTCTGAAACATGCTTTTTAGGATATAGCACAGTGCAATGCCAGTAGTAGGTACCCAAGAGATATCTGATGAATAGGTAAATGAATAAATGAACTGACACATGAACTATTCTGTTTTCTTTCACAGCCCTAGGAAGCCTTGCAGCTAGAGAGGTGATATTTCAGAGAGGAAGAAACAATAAGCCCCCTCTGCTTTTGACAGGGGACTAAATTCAGCCCAAAGCATCTTTTTTCCTCTCTCTATTTACTCTGGACAATCTGTCCCTTATCAGATGAGCTCAAGGCTGGTTGGAAATATGCATATTTTATTTGAAAATATCTGCTTCTTCCAGTTTTGTTTTGCTGCACAGACATTTGTCTGCTTTGCTGTATGTTGTGCATCAGATAGGATGCAGACAAACTGCTTTGGCTTTCTAAACTGTTGTGTTTTCTCCATTCAATTATCATTTATCTCATTTCCCTTCCTGCATCTCACTCTTACTCCCAAGTTCCAATTTTATCCACAATGAAAGAGAACAATTTCATTGCTACTCTGCTTCACTGAGAGCTAGAAAGGGCACTGGCATGGGAGTTAGAAGGCCTGAAGTTTAGTTCCCATTTTGTCACGAATAAGCTGTGTGACCCTCAGCAGATCACCTCTCCTATCTTGGCCTCTGCTTGTCCTTTGCAAAATAAGGTCTTCTCTTGACAGTCACAGAATCTAAGGGAAATAGTCTGAGACTCTCCTGGTATCAAGCTGCAGTAACGGTTGCACCATTTTTCGCATTCAGTGCAGATGGGGAAGAATTCTTGCCATTTCCGGCTTTGGTTGGAGATAATCATGTGGCGTCAGCTGGCTTGGCGAGCCCCCTCCTCACTCTTCATCCCTGATGCACTCCCACCCAGAGTGGCTTCATGGGAATGCAATCTGTACAGTTATACATGGTTCTGCACATAGAAGGGCCCCATGCTTTGTTTTGTTCTGCCGTCATCATCTCGAAACTCTTAATAATTTTTGAATATGTGGCCTGCATTTTCATTCTGTTCTGGGCCTTGCAAACTATGTAGCCAGTCCTGCCCCTAGTCTTATACCTCCACTCCCTGAAAGCAACAGAGAACTAAGAAGACCAGGAAGAGGAAGACAATGGTGCAGCTTTGTCAGTCATTAATGGCAGGGAGAAGGGCTCCCCAACAAGGCAAAGCCTTACCTTGGAATTCCCTCCCTTACAAATGTGAAAGCAAAGACAAGGTGGGAGGACATGAAACTTGCCACAGGCCCCACCCCTATCAGCCCTCCCCATCTTGGGTGGACCGGGGGTCTGACTCATGCCCAGGGTGTGGCTCACCCTTCCTGCTAAGCACCTGGGCTCCGCCCTGCTCACAGGGCCCAGGAGGAAGTGTGGGTTACTCTGGAGCACATGTGGAAACCAGCCAGGCACCTCTCAACATCGCAGAGCTAGCTGGGATCTCAGAGCAGACTCAGGCAGCTATCACAGTCCCCCTTCATCAGAGAGAAACACCACTCCAGACTGGACAATAGACTGACTCCAGTTCACACTGCGAGCCAGTTTCCATCTCTTCTTGCCATTAATTCTCTTGTGAATTACTTCACCTTTTCTGTGTCTTTGGCATCCACAGGGGAGAAACTTACTCTTCTGTCACACGAATAACATAGTCCCACCCCCAGTGCAGTAACCAGCAGGTTCTCATGCTCCAAATATATGGTTGAATTAAATTGAAGATGACCCTGATATTTTAAAACCACAATAAGATGAAATTATAATTACCACTGGTTCTTTTCTCTCACTCGAAGTTCTTTTGCTAACAGCCTGAGTCATTTCACATGTCTCAGCAGGGAAGAAATCAAAGAAGGGAAAAGAACCTTGACAAAATTTAAACATTCAAATAAAGAGCTTATGATAAATGACAATGCAAATAAGCTTTTGAAACACTAAGACACCAAGGAAAGTATGAGGGACTCTGGTTAGGATAAAAGATATTACGCATTTGCGTGTAGGCGTGGGGAGTTACTCAGCTAGCTCACTAGCTCTCTGGGTGTACGTGGGCAAATATGCCCTTGGGTAAGTTTCCCTCTCTGGCCTTTGGCTTCCTTGCTGCCAAAATGAAAAGACTTGGATGTGCTCATAGTGAGGTCTCTTCCATTCTATGCTCCTAAGTATTGAACTATTAGCACTTTCATATCAGTGTCGTGAATTAAGGACCGATCTTTCAGGGTAAGATTACATTCTAGAACATAAGTTGGCATGGCAAAATAATCAAATGATGAAAGCAACAAAACAGTTCAATTCAGTTGAGCTCTGACGGTGGGAGGTGACCCAGAGAGGAAGCTGCTGTATAGCGCATACCCACAAACACAGTCATTTGAATTCACATTTGAAGACATTGAATGTTCTGTTCTGTTTGGATGTCTGAAAAATAAAGGAGAATGTTGGATTCTAAGGCCAACACCATATTACTGAGGGGCCAGAATATTTGGCTAAGAAGTTTGTACTTAATTTTCACCTGTATTTTGTGTTAGTGACTGTGCTTGATGATTCTGTCCTGACGTGTGATGAATTCCTGTGAACCGTGACCAGTTTTGCAGAATGCCCAAATCACCTGGGGAGAGGAGGTATTCCTTATGTCTGTCTTAGTCCCTCACCAGTCATACTAGTGCTTCTGTTCCTGTAGCATAAGGGATTTTGCACGTTGGCAACAGCCTGTGACCACCTGAACCAAAGTCAGGCTCATAGTTTGGCCTGTATGACTCCATTTTCAGTCTGGACCTTCATGGCAGGGAATCCTTCAGTTCTACGGTCCAGAAAGACAGCCCCTCACACTGAAGACAGCGTTTGATGTGCGGGTCCTAGACATCTGCCTGAGAACCTCGTGATAAAAATACACATTCTTGGGCCTCCTTGATTTACTGGATTACAATCTTTGGGAGAAGTCCTAGGAATGTCCATGTTAACAAACCTTGCCAGATGGCTGTCATGTACATAAACACTTAAGGACCGGAGTGTTACATTTGCTCAATCTACTGTGATAATCACTATGAAAACTCTAATCCAGAATAGGCTGTACAAAAACCCAGGGGCAAGACCTTATAGAGTGAATCAGTCCCGCTTCAAGGAGGCAGCAATGAAACCTGTGTGTCTGGAACATTGGGCGGCAGACAGGGCAAAGGGTGTGACGAGGTTAGAAGGCAAGTAAGTTGGACATAGGTCACCCATGACTCTTTTATTTTTACATTGCTCTTCATTGTATGATATAAGGAGCAGTGGTCTTCCTCTCAAATTCTCACTGTTGGATATACTCTCACTGACTTATTATACATGAAAGAGTTTCTTGCTTAACAACAATTAACAGGGGAAAAAATCTGCAAGGATGGGGATGAGAGCTAGCTGCATTTTACAAAATCTCACCAAAGAGAAATCCTGCAGGCTTGTGCACAGGGAGGAAGTTTAGTAAACTCCATCCCCATTTCCAGGGATACTCTGCCACACAAAGGGTGTGAGGCCAGTGAGGACAAGTTTTAGCTCCACAGAGTTTTCTTCAAGCATGTTTTGGACCCCAGGTGACATGGGAGCTGCAGAGGGAACCTGCCACACAACATGCCATATCCGTTTTCAGAGGGTGTCAACACCCTCCTTCCCACACCTGCTGTTCCCAAATATCACAACCTGATTTTTTTCTCCAACCTCCTGTCTTGATGATGATGATTAAATATTCATGGAATGCTGTGATGCCAACATACTCTGTGAAATTTCAGATACCTTTTTTTAAACAGAGGCTTTTTTTTCTGTTTCAGTTTATCTCAATTTTGAAAAAGAGGTAAAAGGAATGACAAATTCAGCGACTCAAAAAGTAGAAACCGAACAAAAAAACTAGGGTCCTAGGTTTTCACAACTGTGCTTCAAGCCAAAAATGTCTCACTTCAAGAAAAAGAGTACAACATAGAATTTAGAAAACAAAGACAGGGAGGAGCAATTGTTCATATTACAAAAGAATCTTTCATTTTACCATGGGGTCCATTCAAATAGCAAAATCATCAAATGTGTGTAAAATACAAGTGAATGTATGTATGTATTATTTGTTTATAATGCAAAAAAACTTCACCTTATTCAAAAAATGTATATTTTTTAGAATCACAGGCTATTAGCTAAAAGTATCATCTTATCCCTTTGTTTTCAGCGTGAGTCTCAGTGGAGGTGCCACCAAGGTATGTCTGGGGTTACCAGGAGGGACAAACAGAGCCCTAGAAGGTACAGCTAAAGAGACTCATCCCAGTTCAATACAGCAACTCCACTGCTACTTGGGAATATATTGGAGGTGCACATAATACTTAATTATTAAGAAGTTGTAGGAAAGTTCCAATAATGCACACAAAAGTACAATTCTTCAATTTTATATGTGAAGAAACAAAGGCGCAGAGAAAAGTGACTGTCCCAAAGTCATACACTGAGTTTTAATTTCAGTCCAATATTTTCTTTTTACTGTTCCTTGTTGCCCCAGGGAACTCTTATAATTTTGTTAAAGAAATTGTTTATCTTCTATAAATGTTAGGGTTTTGAGCCTAAAACTGGTAAATTATCATAATAACCAAAACAAGTGGCTATGAGATAATCATAAACTGAAGGTAAGATGCAAAACTTTTTCCTTACTGAAGAAGCTCGATATTCTCAAAGGTCTCCAGATTAGCTGAATAGTGTCAGTGTTGATCACAGCCTTGTCTTGAATCATAATACAGGTAACTTGAGCTAACACACATCAAAATCTGATTTAAAATACTAACTAAAGCAAGGTGCTATCAAAATGAATCAATGCCTTAGTGAGAAGCAGTCACTCAGAGAAAAACCATTAAGAATGCTGTGTTGAATTAACTAGTGTCTCATATTTATTTATTTCTAATTATTTAACTGATACTAATGCAGTGCTTACATTATGCCAGAAACTGCTGTCAACACCTTACAAATAATCATTTAATCTCCTCAACAACCCTGTAAGGAAGGTCCTATATATTACTGACAATTTATAGGTGGGAAAACTAGGTACAGGGAGAGATTTTCTTATTTCTCCAAATTCCCCTGCTTGTATCTTATGTTCAGAGCAGCCTCGGTTAATCTGTTTTCAAATGGTCAGCTAGGCTTTCCCACCTTTGTGTCTTTATCTTTACATCCTCTTGATTTGGAACTTGGAATGCTGTCTTTCCCTTTTCCATACGAGCCATGAAAGATCTAGATAAATGTCATTATCTGGCTATTGCTAGAGCCAGATGTGAACCCCACCACTTCCAAATTCCAGTAGCAACTTATCATATATTCATTGTCATGTTACCTACTCTTCTGCTCAAAAAAAATATCTCTCAATGTTTCCTCATTGCAAATCAAACTGAGTACAAAATTATTAGCCTGTCATTAGAGATTCTTAACAATAACACCTCACCCTTATTCCCCATTATTTCTTTTGGTGTATCATATACTCCAGCCAAACGAAACTGTCATCATTCCCTAAATATGTCTCACAGGCTGCTACGCCCATGCCTTTTCTCAGAATGATCCCTCTTCCTGGAGTCCCTCCCCATCACCTCCACTTAGAGAAAGTCTTCACAGCCCCCAAAGCCACCTGCTCCATGAAGCTTTCCCCACGCTCTTCAGCCCTCCTCCATGCAGCAGCGACCTGCCTTCACCTGACCCTCCATATCCCTTTACCTTTCCTACACCACATACAGTATCCGTCTTACAGTTGTGTCTAGACCATGTCTTTCCCTGACTAGTCTGAGAGCACTTTGAGAGCAAGAACTGTCACATCAACCACCTAAAGTCCCGTCATCACTGGCATATTAGAGGTATTTAGCAAACATTTCATGAAATAGTATAAAATGGAGTGGATAATGGATGAAACACTGGATAAAAGTGTAGGTACAATCATTGCCTTTAGATCCTGATGACAGGCTTTTGGGCCTAAAGAACAGAATATTTTGTACGGTTTTGGCACCTGAAAAAAGTGGTTGCTGAGAGAAGCAGGGAGATGTGGACAAGAAGAATAAAAGGAAGAACCTACCATGTATTGAGCTAGTGGGTGAGCACTCTGCTAAACACTTAATATATTGAATAATTTGAATTATTTTGTTCTCACAGTATCCCTTCACTTGATGCCAGAAGAAACAGAGGAGAAACAAGTGAATAACTTGCCCCAAGGTCACAGAGACAGTCCCATCCTACAGCTGTTCCCCCGGCCTAGTGCTTCCACTAGCAAAGGACAAGTGAGAGAGGCCGTGCCCATTCCCTCCAGCCCCGTCTCCCAGGATGATCCGGCACTCGATCACCTCAGCAGTGGTATGTCATAAAAAGCAATAACAATGAAAGCTATACTTCCCAAACCTATCATGTACCAATTAAAAGGTACATTATACACATTATTCCAAATTGTCCTAACCTTCCCTTGAGGTGGCCATTACCAATCTCAATACAGGAAGGGAAAATGAAGTTCGGTGATGTGTCCAAGGTCATACCATGGTGCAAAACCCAAAATCCAACCCAGACCTTTATGAGGCAGCCTTTCAATCGTGCTTTGTTGCCTCTTCTTAGATTCTAGCCATACGTGGTATATTAAAGAGATTCTCAAAACAAACAAGAAACCACACACACCTACACACATACACACACACACACACACACCTTGGAAGGAAGGAATTAATCACTACTTTGAATATGAAGAATGCAATAAGAATTTTCCATTTGATGATCTGAATCTTCACCTCCAAGAGAAAAGTATCCTTAGGAACAGGTCTGGCAGGTGAACAAGGTAGGGCAACGCCAACACCCCAACACTTCCCTCTGAGCTTTGCCTTTCCCTGGAATTCTTATATTTTGATTCTTGTTGCCGCCACCATGGCTAATCCCCATCTCTCGTCTCTTGGAAAGTGGGAGAGGATGAGAGAATAATTCTTTTCCACTTTACCTCTCAGCTCAAGGTAAACATAATCTCTCTCCTTGTTTTCCTTAACACAACTGAGACTGGCTAACACATTCCAAATGAAATTTACTAAACGCTGAGAAAAACCTAAATGGAAATAAAGAAAATTACAACAGCACACAATACATGACTGATCGCAAGATTTCTGATTCAAGTAGAGAACGGCTTTACTGAACACCAAATTCTGCCACATTTTCCCCAGGCAAAGATTATCTTAAACAATCTGCAAGCACTCTGTGTGGTGTCCCCTCTGGATTTCCACGTGGGATCACCTTCCCACCATGGAGAAGACATCACCCAATCAAACCTCCAGAGTCAAGCTGCTGATTGACTAGGATCCTTTTATTCAGTCGTAACCTTCTCTTTCAGAAGATTCAACTCATAACCAATTTGCCAAGAGGCGCTAACTGACCCATCTCGGCTCAGGCTAACAGCTCTGCCCATCTTCATATTAGCATTCAGCTCATCCCTCCACCCAGCCACCTACCCAGCCACCACAGAGACTTCCCTCTGGAATTTGAATTTTAGAATTTCTTATGACATTAATATCAGAGTGCCAATCTCTGAGGAGACCACCCCACATGCTCCTTTGAAATGCTCATTAAGACTGATGACCATGAATTTTTGCAGATCATAACCTACCCCCACAAAAACACCCCATCAAAATATCATCTACCTCAAGAGACATTATCCCAGGGCTGTGGGTATGAAGCCACAGGACCTGAATAAAACAGATGCCCAATTTCTCATCTCCCATCCCACATGGCACTCCTAACACCAAGGACAATGTGGCAAATAATTTACCACACCAGCCACTGAATCCGATCATTCCTGTTTGGGACTCATAGGTTGCTGGCAATAACAACAAGGACACAAAAATGACAGCATCGCATGAACAAATGCTGCTGTCTTATGTTAGTGTTGTGCTCCATAGTTTATGACGGCTTTCCCATCTCTCATCTCCACTCAGCCTCCTGTCAGTTCCGTGACGTCACCAGGACAGGGGTTACAACTACATTTCTCCCTCTTCCCAACCTACACCTCTGGAATCATCTCTCACTTTCCCTCCTTTCCCCCTCGCTATTCCTTGGCACACTGTGCTTGTTCATGCTTGTTTACCTTTGCCCGTCCCATGCCCTTTACCTGAAATGCCACCTCCACCTGGTGGAATACGCCATCCTCCTGAGACTCTTATGAAACCTGCTGTAATTCTCAGCATTGGGGCTGCCCTTGTATATTCTTTATTTTAAAAGCTGGAAATAAACTTTATCTTTTTTTATGTGCATGGCTCAGATGAATTACCATTTTGAACATTTTCCTATAATTTACTATGATTTAGCATTGAGACAAAAGGTTGTGAGCACCGAATGGCATGGCCTCAGGGAAGCAGGGTGTAAATGTGGTGTGAGAGGAGTACATTTTTACCATCATGAGAATAACTACCTGCTACTCAGAAGAAAATTCTGGAGACAATAAACATTACTATCTCAACAGTTTTCACAATAATTCTTCTTAAGAAGAAAATTGCTTTTGTCTTGGACAAAAAGAAAAAAATACTTTAGGAGCCCTTGGGACAGAAAATGTGCTTTTGAGGATAGCTTCAGAGAAGTGAGCAAAATATCTGCAGCGAAAATGAGAGTAATCTGGTTTTAGTCCTCAGAAGAGGGAGTATGAATAGAAGACAACAGAACTGTGAGGTGAAGAGAAAGTTTGTCAGCATGGTGACAAACTCAACAAGATGGGCTGAAGCTGATGAAGCTCTGTGGTTGTGGGAGTGAAGGGACATTTTAAGAATGATGCCTGCTCTTCTCATTGAAAGTTATGGAAATGCTTTAGATCCCTGAACCTTTCAGTTCCCCCAGCTGTCCAAAGGGAATGATAGTGAAACCTAGTCCACTGGGCTGTTTTGGGGACTAAGTGAGAAAAATGGGGTAAGAACAGTTTGAAAGCCAGGAAATTAATGATGGTCACTATTTCCTGTCTGAGATGGTTTCAGGGACCCACCAATGATAATGGCAAATGACTGTGATATTGACAGTTGATTTCTTTTTGTCTATAAAAGGTTTGGCCAGAGTCCTTGTTTTATATATGTGGCCCCTGAGAACCAAAAAAAAAAAAAAAAGATAAAGAAATGCTGTAACATATATGAAGTGCCACGGTAAATAGATAATGTCCCCTTCATCCACTTACTGATTTATTCAAGCCTTTACTAATGTCTGTAACATACATAGCACAGTACATGACACCAGTAATTCGGGCTTTGCCGCTATTAGGCAGGTTGGGTTTGCTATAGCCAGAAAGGAGAAGGAACAGCAGAACTTATGAGAACTCCTGTCACATAGGTCCAGCAGGTTCCAACTCATCAACCTAGTGCAGGAAGACGGGGAGGGCATTCACAAGCAGATTTGCCATCCTCCCGGGATGCAACAGTGCAGTGTTTTGTTTTGTATTTTATTTTCATGGAAACTTCCTCCCAGAGGGTCAAGGATGCCTGTTTCACTCTGTTAACAGACTAATCACTTCCTTCTTTGCCTTTTCTCTTCTTCCTTGACTTTCTCCAAAAACATCATTAGGCAAACCAGAACAGAAGGTGGCCGGAATCTCGCCTGTGTGTCTGCCTTGCAGAGCTCCAAGTCAGAAGGAGGGTGCCCCTTGCCGAGTTCCTGGCATTTGATGTGCAGTCTGGAAAGGAAGTGTGACCATCTGCCTTGGATTCTATCAAATGGAGTCTGTCCTCACTGTTCAGTCCCGTGGACATGTGAGTCATGGACCAGTTGGAACAGAAGCAAGATCTCTAGCTGCAGCCTGAGCAATGACAAATCTAGGGTTAGAATAAAGCCTAGTAAGATTGCAGGGAAGACAAGACAGGAAAATTAGGTCAGTACCTGCTCCTCGGGACCTGAGACAGAACAGTGCTGACAGCTGGATGGCTGAATACTCAGTCAAGCACACAACTGATTGTGTCTAAGACACACAACTGATACCACAGAACCAGGCCCAAGAGCTCTTGAAAAACATTGGCTCTACCACCCCCAATTTATAGATGGGGAAGCTGAAGCTCAAAAAGAGAGAGTAGGCCAGGCATAGTTGCTCACACCTGTAATCCCAGCACTTTGGGAGGCCCAGGCAGGAGGATTGCTTGAGGGCAAGAGTTTGAGACCATCCTGGGCAATATAGAGAGACCTCTATCCCTATAAAAAATTTTTAAAAAAATTAACCAGGAAAGGTGGTGCACACCTGTCATTCCAGCTACTTAGGAGACTAAGGTGGGAAGATTGATTGAGCCCAGGAGTTTCAGTCTGCAGTGAGCTATGATCACGCCACCACACTCCAGCCCGTGGGTGACATCATGAGATCCCATCTCAAAGAAAAAAAAGAGAGAGAGTGACAGCTGGTGAGTAGCAGAGCCAGAGTCAGAATCAGGCGTTCTAACTCCCTGGCCTAGCTTTTTTTCACTACAATAGTAAGACTCTTGTCACTGACTGAGGACAACGAAAGAAGTGTAATGGTCATAAGTGGCTGTCCCAGTGATTATCAGTACAAGGAATTTATCTCTCAGCCTGAGAACCCCATAGACAGATCATCAACAGGCCTCCAGATAATACAGTTTGCATCAAAACAACTTTTATTTCCTAAATGTTTTCTCAGCCGTGCCTTAAAATAAAATATATGTGTCTAATCTTGCTCAGCTCTGTGCTGCCTGCTGCCGTCAGAGAACAGCGAGGAAGCACTCACACAGAGAAGGTGCCAACTCTGCAAGGAGATGCAGGGAAGGCTGAGGGAAGTGGAAATACCCACCAGAGCAGCCGCGCTGGGTGCTTCTCCCGGGAATGTTGTCTGCTCAGCCTCTTGGCACAGTCGGAGTGGAAAGGGCATGTCCAGGTGAAGCTGAACTCAACGTCCTCCCCACAGGTCTTCCCCGTTGCAGTGAAAGGCACTCCATCTTCCCAGGTGCGCCCTCACAGACTCGCAGCGTTATCCCCAACTCTCTTTCACACTCTGCATCCACTTCATCAGTGAACACTGTGGGCTCTAACTCCACAATGTAGCATGTATTCCTTTTCTCTTGCCGTTATATAAAATCACCCCCAAAACAGTGGCTTAAAACAACACAGATTTTTTACCTTACAGTTCTGGAGGTCAGAAGTCTGCAAGGCTGCATTTATTCTGGAGGATCTTGGAGAGAACTCTTTCAATTGATTTTTCCCGTCTCCCCAAGCTGACCATGTTCCTTGGGTTGCGGCCCCTACTTCCATCATCAAAACCAGAAATATCGCATGTTCTCTCTCTCTCTCTCTCTCTCTCTCTCTCTCTCTCTCTCTCTGCTTCTTCCATCCTCGCATCAGCTTCTCTCTTTCTTTTTTTATTTTTTCAGCTTTGTTGAGGTACAGTTGACAAATAAACATTGTATATATTTAAGGTGTGCAGTGTTGATGTCTTCACATAGGTTTGCACTGTGAAATGATTACCACAATCAAGCTAACACATCCATCAGCTCACATAGTTATTTTTTTGGTGGTGAGAGCATTTAAGATCCACTCTCTTAGCACATTTCAAGTATACAATACAGCATTGTTAATTATCGTCACCATGTTGTGCATTAAATTTCCAGCATGTATTCATCCTGCATAACTAAAATTTTGTACCCTTTGATCAACATCTCCACATTTCCCCAACCATTGCCCAAAAAAACCTTGTTAACCAAATTTTCTCTCTGCTTCTATGAGTGCCACTTTTTTAGATTCTACATATAAATTAGATCAGGTAGTATTTGTCTTTCTGTGTCTGGTTTATTTCACTTAGCATAATGTCCTCCAGGTTTTCTTTATCCATTTATCTGTCAAGAGAGACTTAGGCCAATTCCATATCTTGGCTGCTATGAAAAATCACCTTCTCTCTTTCTAATTACACTGCTTCCGTCTTAGAAGGACCCTTAGGATTACCTTGAGACCACCCAGATAACCCAGAATAATCTCTCCATCTCAAGATCTTTAACCACATCTGCAAAGTCTCATTTGCCTTATAAGGTTCCAGGGATTAGGATGTGCACATGTTTGGGGGCCGCTATTCCACCTACTGCACAGACAAAACCTTATTATATTTCAGCACCTCCACAGCGATCACCCTAAGCCCAGCCTCCACCATCACTCACCTAGTTTATTGCAGTGACCTCCCAACCAGATTCCCTGCTTCTGCCCATCCTTCCATCCTCAGAAGTGTAAGTCCAGTCATGTCAATTCCCTGCTCAAAAACATGTCAAGGCCTCCACGGCCCCCATGATCCAGCCCCAGCAACCCCCAGGCTCTCACGTCCTCCTGCTGTGCCCCCTTGCTCACTCTGTCCCAACCACACTGGCCCCAGTATGGTGAGTGTGCCAGGTGTATCCATGCCTCAGAGCACTTTGCACTTGCTGTTCCCTATGCCTGGGACACTCTTCCTCAGGGAGTCACATGGCCCATTCTCTTACCTTCCTCCAATCTTTGCTCAAGTGTCACTGTCTTGGCGAGGCCTTCTTTGACTGTCACTTAAAATTTTGACATGTCCATAATACAGTCACCTTCTGCTCATCTAATCTGATTTATTTTTCTTTCTAGTATGTGTCGCCATCTGATAGACTACATGTCCTATTTACCTGTTATTTTTTGCCTCACCTTCTCCCTCCCCAACACACAGAAATGTACATTGGATGAGGGCATGGATTTTTTGCATATTCGACTCACTGCTGAATCTCTAGTACCTGGAATAGGGCTTAGTACACAGTAGACATTCAACAAATATTTGATGAATAAATAAACCTCTCTGAATCAATGAACGAATTTTCTTCTCTAGCCTCAGTTTCCATAATCACGAAGCGAGGGTATTAATATGCACTTTGTAAGCTCTTCAGGAGGTATTTTTGCCATCCCCCAGGTTTTGCTGTTCAGCATCAAACTCTTTCTTATTTCTGAAGAATATATCATGATGTGAGGTATTGATGAGATGCAATGCTTTCCTTCCATCCATGAAAAAAGAACTACCTCATTCTCTCTTTACTCGTAAGCATTCAAAAGTGATGAACATGTGATCTAGATTTGGTCAAACAGGTGCTTCTTTCCACCCAAGGGACTGGCTTTGGAAAGACAATGAGAATTCATTTAGAGTGGTTGTGGTGATGTCTAGTGGCATCCAGTCATGACACTGTCATGGCCAGGCAATTATGGCTTAAAGACGCTCACTGTGCTGAGAGTCGTCTTAATCCTCTAAGACTACCTTGGCTTCTGCCTATAGTCCCAATCGGGACTTCCTGCCTCTCCTCAGATCAGTCAGCCCTCTATTTCTTCTAATCAGTTCCTCTTTTTGCCTACACTAGCAGGAGTTTCTTTTGCCTGCAGAAAGATCCCTGTAGTAGACTCAGAGGGAGTCTATAATACACGCTGCTGGTGTTTCACCCAGATCTTATTTGCCAAGTGGGATACATGCCGCAGCCACTACAGGTGCTACAGCTAACAGCTTACAGACTTGATCTTGGAAGAATTGCTTTGGGCTGATGGGAGCTGGTTCAACTCGAGACACTTGGGGGGTTATACCACCCCTCACCCCACACATCCAATGACTGACTAATGCAGGGATCAAAAAGCCCAGATCCTTTGCCTCAGATTGAGACAACTCCCTGGTGTGAATTACACTCCAGACTTCCTCTGAAACAGAACAAGTACATATTTTACCATAGATTACCACTATCGATCAACTCTTCCCTTCCCTATTCTGCTTTCCTCATTCTCTTGGAGATGTTCCTTAAGAGCATGGACTCAATAAACCATTGACCTGAATCCCTTCTCAGTTTCTACTTCTGGGGAACCTGAATTAAAACAGATTTCAACTATAATCATATTATGAAAAATAAAATATTTATTTAAAAAATAACAGCCAGTACTTGGTAAGTTGTAATGATGTTCAATAAGTAGTAATAATTATATTCGTCAAAGTCTCGCAATGGCGAACTCACTATCTGATTTAACCTTCCACCTCATCTATATTGTACACTGATGGTCAGAAAATATTTTCATTAAGTCAAAATTTTTTCCCTGTATGTTTCATGCTTCTTTCTCCTATTCCTTTCCTCTAACATGAACTAAGACACACCTGACACTGCTTTCATAAGATAGCTGTACAAACGATGGAAAGCACCAATCCTACTCTCTTAGGTTTTCTATTCATGAAATGAAACATTCCTAGTGGAGCAGACATGACTGTCCCACCACCACACACCCCTGCATAAAGGAAACTGTCCAAGTGTAGTCTTCACTTGAAGGTCGAAGTTCCCTCTAGCTTTGAGATAACCACATTTATATGTTAGTACCTGCTTCTGGCCAAAGCTGATTGGACCAGAAAGTGCCCTTGGCCCAAGAATTGCCAAAATATAGGATAATCAGCAACTATGGAGTGATTCAAATGAAATCTCTACCCAGCCAGGGGCTATGGTAATTAACCATAGAAATCAGATTATGTCTCTATGGATTTTGTAATATAGGGCAAATGGTGCAGTTCAGAAGCATGAAAAGAATAGATCCTAAGGGAAGCAGAGACTGACAGAGTAGTTGAGTCACACCGAAGATGAAGAACAGGAACAAGAGCCGTGTGCTCTGGCTCCCGCAACACCTAGAGAAGACCAATCCAGGCACAACAATTGGATCCAGACCACATTCCCATTCAGGTGCTGTGGAGCCTGATGGTTAAGGTTTGCCTGGTTTCCAGTAAAGCCAGAGACACTTGTTTCCACGTGTGTATATCCTTAAAATAAATCTTACATTACTTGATTTAACTTGAGTGGGTTTTTCTTTCTCAGAACCAAAGGAGTTTAACACCCTCAGTAACCAAGCACAAAGCAATACTCTATTCAAAAGCCCTTTGCAATACCACAGTTTTAGCTATATTTAGGGTCAAATTTGTGTCTCCAAAATATGTGTCCAATATGCTTAGAACGTAATCTTAGATTATGAAGTAAGAAGACTGTTGCTGGGATATCAGCTCCATCTCACAAATCACATCAGCTTTTTCTATATTGGTGAGTTTCTAATAATACAGTATCCTATGCATGCAAAACCCACTTGCTTTTCTGAATGCCTGAGCTTACTGAAACCCCAAGGACAAGCACTGTTAAGGGATTCACTTTGGAGGTGTGCCTGCCATCTGAATTGTTTGTACAGATATTTGCACAGACACCTTTAGAAAAAGATAAGAGCCAGCGCTGGACTTTTATTGATTGAAAATTATTCAGCAGTTTTAATCAATCATACAAATATTAGAGCTTTTATGGTGGACTTAACAAAACCAAACAAAGCCAAGGCATTGTCAGAGACAGAAGATCCTAGAGAGTCAATTCCCTCATTTCACAGATGGGAAAACTGAGGTCCTGTGATACGAGCACACACGCAGGAACTGGGAGAGCCAGGGCTGCAGTAGCGGTGCCATGACATCATCCAGCCCCCACTCTCTCCATCAGCATCCACTCACCTGTGCCTGCAGGGCGCTAGGGAGCTAGCTGAAAAGCACCAGACAGCCCACAAATAGCCCAGCATTGTGTTTACCACCTCACTGAATTTTATTCAGAATGATTTCAGACAAAAATGTGACTGTCTGATTTGGGGAAAACTTTCCTGAATTCCTAAATGTCTTCAGTATCCAGATGAGTCGAAAAAGTAGTTATTGATCATGTACTGTGAGCCAGGTCTCAACAAAGCACTGCAGTTCCCTTTCTCATGGAGAGCCCGGTTTTACGAAGGGAGACGAGCATGGAAATGAACAGTTACAAATGAATGAGGGAGGTGAACAGTAGACATCCACGCAAAGTCTACAAGTGTTCAAAGAACCTGCCTGCTGCTCTTTGTCAAAGGCAGTAGGCTGGGTTCCATTGCCATTTTCTCTAATAAAACATAGAACAGCCCCAACCCATTAGCTCTAAAGTGTGATATTCACTTGGTTAATGTTTATTGAATTTGACACTGTGTACATAAAAGGACATTGGTCAGTGTGCCCTCAGAAAAATAACAATTAACCTAAGTAATGCAGGCGAGAGTCGATGCTAAAGTAGTTATTTAAGCATGTGGAAAACACTGTGTATATAATCATGTACTGGGAAAGTCGCTGAGTGAAAGTTAACATCTTTTCTGTGAAAGCCTCCGAGAAAAGGTGGGGGTTCTGGTTGGAAAGATGTGGCGATGTCAGCTGACAGATGGCAAGAAGGAGGCAGTTCCGGACACAGGCTTGAAACAGAGAAGTTAGTGTGGGAAAGTGCGAGCAAACTGACCCCATCATGCAGAGAGAGTGGGCAAGGCGTGAGTAAAGACAAGGAGCATGAGGAAGAATAAGAGGAAATGCTGTTTGGTGGGTGGAATTTGTCTTTTGCGTCTGAGAGTGTGGATCTGAAGAGGGCAGAAGATAACCACACTGACTGGAGCGAGATCGCCTTTGCCCGGCAGGGAACCAGTCACTCTTCATCAATTCTGGGACCGAAATCTCTCCTTCTGTAGCAAATGCCAGCCAGAGGCTGCACCTCTTCATGGACCAGAAATTCCCGCAGATCTTGATAATTCAACCGCTCATCAAAAGACTCTCGAATACTTTCCCAAAGTGCATTTCTTGGAATGAAAGTAATAATTTTCATTCCCTTTCTAAGACCAAAGGATCTCTTCTCATAACTCCATCACAGATGATCTGCAAATTGTTGTGGATTCTAAATGTGAATTAATTCATTGGGTGACAGACAGAGATGCTTAACAGACACCACAGGGATGACGCCTCCTTCCCACAGGGTTAACTACCAGGCATTCCTCGAGACCCAGCTCAAAGATAGTCTTCCCTAAGCCCCAGAGAGAGGTCCTCTGCTTTAATAACATTTGGAACCTTTTTCTTAAAATGCTATTTATCAAGTTATAATTATTTGTTGACATTTATTTTTTCCATTAGACTGTGAGCCGCTCAAGGCCAGGAACTGCATTCTGTCCAGTTTGGCAGAATATCTGGCTCCCTCTAAATTCGTTGAGTAAACTGTCCCACTGAAACTGCAGTAACAAGCAATAGCCACCAGATGGCAGTGTGTGGACAGTTTTTCCTTACCAATCAAGAAGACTGGGAAGGGCTTTTATAGATTTTATAGCAAGTTGCCTTTCATCTTTTTGTCCTTGCGGACAAGCAGGTCTCTGCAGACACCAGGACTTTTGACCAGGCAGTAGAATTCAAATTCAAAATCAGAACTTTGTATTCCCTGTATGCTGCCCCTTTATGAAAACATCATTCCTCCCAAAGACTGAGAAAGGATTATACTGTTCTCTGTTCCAGGACAGAGGAACTTGGATTTGAATTTGGCCTTCACAAGCACAAGGTGACCATCTTTTCAGCACTTAGGAAGAATGGCCACCAACACCCACTGATTGGTGGCATCTGTCGAGGTGCCTTAACCTCCTGCCCACCCCCATCTGCCAGATCCAAGCAACAGCAAATGTCAGCCAAATGTTTCAGGCTTACTTTTGAAGTCAGTGTCTTCCCCGGGTTCCAACCTCCTTTCCCACTGAAGAGCACTTTGCTTGCCAGGCCAGGAGACTTACAGATCATCTTTCCCTCTCTTCCGGGCTAGAACTTAGAGGTACACCTAAGTGTAGAACCCCTAGCCTCTTTACCTGTGCTGATCTCTGGAACTCAGAAGCAAAGAGGTTTCCAAATGGGAGACATCCCAGTCCAAATGAAAAGGTTAAAAAAAGTCCAAAAGCAAAACTGGTCTCAAGTTTCCACTTTTTCTCTGCCCCTCTCCGTTGCTGTTTTGTAACCTCCTCTGTTCTCTAACCATGTGTTGCAGCTGCAGGTATAGTAAGGAGTATTGTATGAGGAAAGCTGTTTTATCCACCGGCATCCACAATGCCTCAGCTCTTACAGATTTGTCCTATTTCTATGGACTTATTCTTTCTCCACTGTTAGAGTAGAGGTTATAATAGAATATGAGGCCAGAAGGTTTTGGAGAGCTCAACTTCTATTAATCAAACGAGTCTCTTTCAGTTCTAGGGGAGTTTCAGGGGTCCACCCTGGAGATAAGACTCACTGGATAACTCTGCCCTCCTTCTCATCCCATGGATAGTGTAGTAGTTAAGACACAGGCTCTGGAGTCAAACAGACCTGGGTTAAAATTCTGGCCCTGCCACATCCTATGATCTTGGGTGAATTATTTAGCTTCTTCAAATCTTACATTCCTCCTCTATAAAATGGGAAAAATATAAACATACCTGAGAGGGAGGCTGTGTAGATTAAATGATAAGACACGTAAAGTGTTTAGCACAGAACCTGTGTGCAGTGTACTACATAACGTTAGCAATTACTATCAGCACAAGCATTTGCAGAAGTACGCTGGAGAGGGCATAGATGCCTAGAAGTAATTCTTGGTTTTACACTCAGCACAGCTTCAGAAACTTCTAAGAATCGAAAACCTCTTCATAAATCATACCATGATCCATCCTTTAAATGAGATCCATATTCCTTTCATCTATTTATTTTTTCACTTACTAGGATTTAGTCAGTCCATAAGCTGTGGCAAGTTCAAGGTAGTCTATGGAGATACAAGGATGTGTTAAGCATGGTCTCTGTCCTCAAAGAGCTCACAGTGTTTTGAGGAGGCTGGCCCATAAGCAATTATAATACAGTGGGATTGGCGCTCTAACATAGGTATGCATGAGACACAAAAGATACAGAAGGAAGGAGCCTGAGCCTCCAGCACTCCATGATCTAATTCTTGCCTTCCTGGCAATGTCTACCCCAACAACAGTTGTCTTTTTGAGAATGCATTACGATGTCTCATACTTCTAGTCATGACACTGGCTGTTCTCTCTGCATGGAATACCCTTCTGCCTCGTACTAATCCTGTACTAATCCTCCAAGTCTTCCTCAGTTTCCTCAAAGAGACTTAGGACCTCCTTCTCTTCTTGGCTGTGATCTAATTGAAGGTGGGGGTCATGTCTTTATACTTTGGCCACCAGCACTTAACTCAGTGCCCAACACAAAACTGATATTCAGTGATTGTGGTGCATAAATAAGCCTTAATGCATCCCTCATGCAACTAATGCTGCCTGCATTTCATTCAGTATGAGAAAAATCAGCTGCTATGACGAAGGGTCTCCTGTCCCACAAGCCACACAGACCCATACAGGAAAGCTCTGACTGCTGCAGAAAGTATTCTAATATCATCCAAATTTTCTTTCCTTTTAACAACCACCAGTTTTAGCCTAGTTTTGCTCCTTAGAACAATGCAGAATAAATATATCCATATTCTCTTCAACATGGCAGCCCTTTATATACATGAAGACATCAGAGAGATATAATATCAATGAGATCCTCTTTTGTGTTTTATTATTTTCAAACATGCACAACTAATTAAGCCCTCATTAACACACATTCTTAAGTGTCTGACATGTGCTAAGTACTTCTTAGAAGCTTGAGTGTTGCAAATTTAGTCCTGATACCCGCAATACCATCCCCATAAATTTAAGTTCCAATTTGCTTCATTGTGTTAATTCCAGTCCTGTGTTCTAGAAGCTCTAGATCATTTTAGATAGTAATATTATTGCTATTAATTATTATTATACTTATTATTATTGCTATTAATTTATTGAACTTATGTTTATTATTATTGCTATTATTATTGTTGCTATTAATTTACTGAAATTATGTGCCAAGCACAATACTAGGCCTTGGCACACTTCTTTTTAAATTCTCATATTGATCTGAAAATACAAATAATCCTATTGCTATTATAGAGTTGATAAGACTGAACTCAAGAGAGATTAAGCCCCTGTTCAATGTTACCTTGTTGTTAGGTGTCAGAGACAACACGCAAGGTCAGTCCACTCTTTCTCTAAGGCCAGAGTTCTTTCTACTTACTATGACATACCGTTCCTTTGTACCAGTCTGTGGTATTTGCCTTTTATTTTAGTTTGGTGTCATCTGCAAATTTGGGCATTCCCTCTTCTAGATGACATTTCAAGTCATTAATAAAAAACATTGAACAAAAAAAAATCTTCTATTCCTCATCAGAGACCTCCTTCTAGATTAAATGAAACTGTCAGCAACCCTCAAGAGCCATTTTTGTTCACCCATCCATGAAACCAGTGAATGAGACACGACCCTGCTCGAATTTCACCCTCTCATGTACAGTCAACTCACAAGAGGTCATATTGAGTCCATTGCTAAAACTTCCTCATCCTGCTGATTTACCAGTTGAATGGCATGATAAGAAATAGAAATGGGGTGTGTCTAACATGACTTGTTTATGATAAACTAAATATTAGCTTCTGGTCATCAGTGCCTATTCTTCAAAATGCACACAAATCAGTTGTGTAATGATCTGTTTCAAAATTTCAGCAAGAATCGAGATAAAACTCATACTATTTCCTGGCTTCGGTGTTTAGTTTTATGATACGATGTAAATAATTTCCCTGACTTAAAGGGGAAACTCCTGTGAACCTATCAAAATATTATCTGTTCCCAGGCCTATTGACAAACACCGCCAATCACACCCCAGCTATATTTTAATCCTCAGTTTGACAAGAGAACCACTTGCCTATCTGTTCTCAAAGTGTGAATTTACATCACTATTTCATGTATCTTTTCCTCTTCATTGCCTATACAGCACCTGGAAGAGTATTTGGCTAAATATTTCTGAACTCACAATTAAAGGTTAAAAATATCTTAAAATTGCAGGAGCAAATCCTTACTTACCTAGAAGGTATGTGGATCCCTGAAGTCTACTTACAGGAAACAAAGCTTTCTGGCTGCAAGTGGTTAAATCCAGGAGGGCATAGGTGATTCTCATTGTTCATCACTGTATTCCCAGTGCCAGGAGCATAGGAAGGACTCAAGAAGCATTTGTTATAGGGAACAGGGAGAAGATGATAATGAGAATATGTATAGAGAGAGAACCATAGTTTTAAATTCATTCTAAAACATGTATGACTGATATGAGAACCTTTCTAGAAAGCAGATTTGGTCAGAAGAGTATGGGAAGAGTTCCAGAAGAATCCTGAAGGAGCGTAGGACAGCCACACAGAGAGGAAAGGGAAGAGGAACATAAAGGGGTGGAGGGAGCTGCACCGAAAACAGTGGAATAAGTCATGGTGTTGGAGACAGAGGCTCAAGATTCAAGCCCCCAGGATTGCACCATTAGCTGGTGGCCTTTAGATAAATCTCACACCTTAACAGAGTCCCATTTCCTAGTTGATATGACAGAGACAAGAATTCAAATCTCACAGAAGCAGTGTGGAAATCAGTGGAGGGAAAAGACACGAAAGCATGTTATCAAATCGGTGTCACCTGCACCTAAATCTGGGTTGGGGTCAGCCTGAGTAGAGCACCAAGGGATTCCAAGAGTGTATTTAGGATAGATTAAGAGACTCCTTCACAACTGGGCTCTCAGGCTAACTTGAAAAGGTTCCGGGTGAGGAAAAATGTTGACCTCCATCAGGCTGAGCAGACAGTGCTACTGCGGTGTGGGAGCGGCTGAGACTAAGCCGTGCAAGTGTTCATCCAGCTCCTCGTTCTCCACTCATCTACAGCTCAGCACATCCTAAGCTGAGTCTGTGATCTTGTTCAGAGAACCAGCTTCTTCTTCAACATCCCTGTTTGTTATTGACAGACAGTATCTCAAGCCACCTGGGCCTGAAATCTGTGTCCTCATTGTCAACCTTGAAACGTATAATTGTCATGCTGAGGAGCCCTTTGACTGCTCTCAGATCCAATATCCTTATCTGTAGAATGTAGATAATACCACCTGCTCCTACTTTGTTTCAGCATTTTGTGAGAAAAATCTGATTGATGTAAAAGCTTTTTAAAAACTGTAAAATGCTATAAAAAACAAGGATGGTCTTAATAATTACAATATTATAGGACTTAAACCTGAACAGCTGCTTTTGTCTAGCTTGTACACAGAAAATTAAGCTTAAAAAAATCTCATATTTAGTAATACCAAAAGATATTGGTTGAAAGAATCATGATTACCACGTGTATAATTGTTCTACTGTTTTCCAGCTAAATAGCTTAAATCTACGATGTTCTCACGCTGAATGGATTAAGAAAACCGCTGCCACATTAAAGGCGAATGATTGAAAGTATGTATATATTAATGAGGTGGTGGGAAGTAGGCTGGCATTAAAGTAGGTCTGGAAGTGTTTGGTTTCTCTAATTGAATAGAGCTAATGAGTTTCTCCGCTGAGCCTGAGCACTGGGCTAAACAGTCTAATGAGCCTCTGATTTCTGTGATCTCAATAAAGGATGGCCAACTGGCAGCCGAAAGCAGCCTGCGTCATGGGGTGATTCATCCTTCACACCTTTGGGTGAGACCTTCCTGTCAGAATGCAGGAGCAGGTTGCAAGTCCCATGCAGGGTTGACGTTGGCGTCTCTGTGGTCTTCACTCACATCCAGGGACTGTAGCACCATGTCACTGCAACGAGGTGCAGAGAACGGCAAAGCGAAAGCCTCCACAGATGGTAAATCAGAGCTGGGAACAAAGAGACAAGGAGGAGACAGAATTTACTTTAACCCACCATAATTAAAGACAGGGGTGGGAGGCGGGATCCAGGGAAGGCATGCCTCCACCCTCCTAACTTAAAGCTTACTCACGAGTTTGGGAGATAAGTTAAAAAAATTAAATGACTACTTAGTATGTCTTCGGTTCTTCTGTGGAGACTTAAGCTATAATCAATCCCTTGACTTAGTTTCCAAAGCCATGTTTGATCTGGCTCAGTCTCCCTCTCCATTCCTGGCCACCCTCTGAATTTCTCACCCCCCGCCCGCCGCCACACACAGGGAACAGGGGTGTAGCTTCTCTCAGACCTGGGTGTGTTCTCAGGCCTCCACCCCTCTGTGGGTGCTGTCTCTCCTTTCTGAAATGGCCAGTCTTTCCTCTGCATATAATACACCTTCCTTAGTGGGGACACCTTGTCTGCAAAGGCTGTCCTGAACTCCCCCCCTTTCTTGTCACTCTGCTTTCCCCAGTCCCTCAAACTAGCCAAACTTGGTGCCATTCAAATCTTTGCTCACACTCTTCCCCCCTCTTTCTCACTCTCTTGCCACTCATCTCTCAGGTCTCCATCTCAATGCAACTTGGACAACCATTCCTGGGCATCCCACCCACTTCTAAATCAGGGCCCCATCTAATTTTCTATTAGAATCCTGTTTTCTCTCTTCATAACACTTATCTCAGTTTTTAAGTAATAAATAAATATACATAGTGTATCTACTTGATTAAAGTCCACACACCCAAATACTTCAGTATAACTTTGATAAATTTCAAGGAGTATTCATTTTGTTCTTCATCGTAGAGCCAGCACATACTGGGTGCTCAATAAATATTTGTTGAAGAAATTCTCTCCTCACACTGCTCAGAGCACTTTGTTCAATCTTTGAACATAACATTTATTTTCTAGTAATGTAATTATTTGCTTACATATTTATCCCCATCTCTGGATTTTGAGCTACTCAAGACCCACTATTGTAAATCACATCACCTTATATCTTTTTTCCTTTTTTTTTAATTTTAAGATATTACGGGGGAACAAATGTTTAGGTTATATATATTGCCTTTACCCCACCCAAGTCAGAATTACAAGTTGTTCATCCCCTAGATGGTGTGCATCGCACCCATTAGTCGTGTATATACCCATCCCCTTCCCCGTCCCACCTTCCCGATACCCGATGAATGTTACTACTATATGTGCACATAAGTTTTGATCTTAATTGGCTTTCACCTGTGTTCGAGATTCTTGGTGGCAGGACAGCTTGTCAGACACATCCCTGATGCCTACCACTGTGTCTGACACACAGTTTTAAACAAATGAATGATTAGAATGCTTTCTTCCCCATTTTTCCTGACTTCTCAAAGTATTTTTCATATATTGGAGTATATTGTATCCCATTACTTTGGTATCTCATACACCTCTTGTGCATGTGTTTCCTGCTTAGAGCATATTCAATAAAACCTATGGAACTTCATATTTACAGAATAGATGCAGAATGAGGAAAGTTACTGCCTTGAAAAAATGTTTTTTTCCCACAACATAATGCAGAGACCTGTAGGCATGAAGCTCCTCTCCCCCACATCGAATTTAAAGTGTGAATTGATTTATTGAAAACTGCTATTTGTGAAGTTTTCAATTGAAAGTCTACTTTATAAAGCTCATTGTACTTGTGAACAAATAGGTACACTTTCAAGCTGTGCTAAAGTAATCAGGCAAATCCTCACTCATCACCAGGGAGGAACAGGCCAGTGGCACTGTGCTCAGCTTGGGCTGCTGACATTAGGAACATGGACATGCCCAGGCAAGTTTGAGAGGAGGGGCCAAAGGAGCTGAAGGACTGAGAGGTGCTGAATGAAAATAGAGAGTGCTTACAGAGTGCATTGCATGGTCACCCTTTTTAAGTACCTGAAGGACTGCCATTGAATTGGGCTTTTTCTGCGCATTCCAGAAGAAAGGCTCAAGGTGGAAGTGGAATTTGTATTTAGTATAAAGAAAAATTGTTTAACGGAGTTGTACAGAAGAGAATGGGCAGCCTCAGAAGAGATACATTCTGGACACCAGAGGGGGTGCAAGACGGAGGAGAATGATAGTGGGTGATGTTGTGGGAGGTATTTAAGCATCAGATTTTGGAATGGGGATGGTGAGGGAGAAGTAATTAATACTAATGGCAATGATTTATTGAGGCAGCTGCTGTGCTTAGGTGTTTAACCCCCTATAATGCCCTACGTTATGCAAGCACCTTATTACCCTCCATTTCACAGATGAGGTAACTGAGGCACACACAGCTGCAGAATGTGCCCAAGGTCACCAACCTAGGGAGGGATCGATTCAGGATTCAAGCCCAGGTCCATCCGACTCAAAAGCCTGTGCTTTTAGCTGCTAAAGTCCCAACTCTAATATTTGAGACTCCTTGAATATTGAGATACCAAAAAAAAACAAATAAAATATTCTCAAATGTAGCCAATGAAGTGAATCCTTCACCTTCTCCTTTTTCTTTGTCTTCCACTGTAATTCCTATGCTTGTGACTATAGAGCATCAAACCAGTTTTCAAGTTTACCGTGTGTCTCTGTGTGTATGTGTGCATAGATCTGACAGGGCTAGTTCATTTCAAGTAACCAAGTATGTCTTTGGACAGCTCTTGTCAAGATCCAATAGAAGAGCCAATTCCAAAAATATGTTCCTTTAGTGGTTTTTTAGGGTTCTCTGCTCTGCACGGATTGACAATGTGGTAACAAGAGACATTCTGGAGACTGGATTTAATGCAACCATATGCTAGACAGAATGAGAACCCATATTGCAGCAGACCAGCCGGTACATTTCCATGTTAACAGAAGCTTGATTGCAAATTACATTTAGTCTCAACAGCTCAGTTCACTGCACACAGATGCCATGGGGGCCTGTAAAGTTAGCGAGATGTGGGGGAGTACGACTAACATTTAAAAAAAAAAAAAATCCTTCAGCTGATAGAATGCCAAGGAGCATCAGCGCTGATGCTGAAAAGAAAATGCTGCTATATTTGTTTTGCCAGAAAAGGAAAAATAATCATTGTCGCGAGTTGTTAGTCAAATTATGAATACGAGCTCGGCTGGTAATTGTCTGATAATACAAACAGTGATATTAGGGTTGTCAGATGCTGCACGCGCTATTTGACAGCTAACATGTACATGCTCTCTGAACGGGGAGTTGGTTCACCGATTCCAAAAGGCACGCAGACAGAAGGGTGGGTGATTGAGCAGAACTTCCCCAGGATCCTGGCCTCATGTCCAGATCTGGATCTGGGTCAACTTCCCAAACTGTGGTCAGCACCTCCCCATGCAGAGGAGGATCTGTAAATTATGGAAAGAATACAATGCGTGTTTGGGTTGTAGATTCATCTCTAACTTGCTGTGAAACCCTGGGCAAGTCATTTAACCTCTTTGAGCTTAGATTTCTCCACTTTTAAAGTGGGGATAATAAATTCCAAGCAGGTCCTCCTCCTAGGATTATTGTTAGGATCAGCTGAGAACTTTGTGTGTGAGCATACAGTAAACCACATGATGCTCTATAAATGTCGAGGCTGTAAATTGTCTACTTGGCTGAGTTTCTTTTTGCTCCCATTTTAAGAACTGAGCTGGAATGATTTTTGTCCATTTTCTCATGGCTGAAGTAGACTCTTTTTTTGTCTGGATATAAGCACCTTTCAGTTAAAATCATTCATCTTCTTTCTTCTGAGGAGTCTAGCCACCAGGTATCTCCCTCCAGAGCACTGCCAGACTCCTTTATCACATTTTTTTACCTCAGGGAAGCTAGAAGGTTTCCGCCAAGTCCAATCATGTGTCCACAAAGCCCTCATTCTCTCCATCCTCCTGTTCTCCGATTCCAAGCTGTGGTAGACACCATTATGCTCAACAATATGTGTTCTCCCCTTAAACTCCAATTCCCAGGATGCCTTGCAGTTACGTGTGGCCATGTGGTTAGGTTCTAGCCAAAGGCACACGAGCAGGAGTGAAGTACACAACTTCCAGGCCTCACGTTTAAGCTTCCTATGCATGATCTTCACTCTCTTCCCTGTCCATCAGCTACGTGGCAAAGACTTGAGGAACTACAGGAGGACAGAGTCACAAGATGGCATGAACCTGGGCTTCTGAATGACTGCCTGGAGCATAACCTCCTGCCAACCTGTATTGGTCTGTGAAGTGAGTGAGAAATAAAAGTCTATACTCTTAAGCCAGTGAGATTAGTTGAACAGTTGTGAAAGCAGCTGCCCCTACCTTAAAACCGAAGAAATCATTGACTTTATCTCACTACACAAAGTGTTTTGTTACCAGAAACATGATCAGCAGCCCATCGAACACTCCCTGAACACACCATGCACTTTCATTCCTCTAAGCCTTTGCTTACATGACATTTTCTTTCTTCCCTCTCCTCCTTCCTCAACTCCAACTACACTTTTCTATTGAGCAAACTCCTACCTTCAGGATCCAGCTCTGATGTACCCTCTTAGATGGATTGTCACTTTCTCCCCTGGGCTTTCACAAAATTTGTAAATGCTACTTATCATATCATAATGGGATTGTGCCCTACATATATGTCTCTCTCCTCTTGAGACAGGGACCATGTCTTATTCAAGCCCTTAATAAATGTCTAAGAAAGCATTCTTCTTCTTCTTTCCTCTTGGTTTTTGTGCACTACTATAAAATTAGGTACCCTATGGCTACCTCTTCCAGCCTAAAGAAGAAGGGACACAGAGACAAACATAAACGCCCATTTCATTTAACTTTAGAAGATCTGTTATTATAGCTCAGGAAAAGAAAGACAACATCTTTCTTTCTACCCATCCACCAGCCAAGGCCTATACTTGCTACATACAGAGAGATAAAAAGGGAGGAAGGTATTCACTTGAGAGAAGCAAGCATAAGTTGTTGTGGACATGGAGAACTGTCTTATTAAAAGAGGCCTCCTCCCTCTCTCTTTCTGCTCACCTTATTCCCACTTGGCACCCTACTGGGACCCCCTGAAAAGATTATCCTTCAAAAGGCAAGAGGCAAAGCTATAGCCTGTTCACATCTGAGTCCGGCATAGCCAGTCGACAGGAGCTGTGTGAAGACACAGATGTAGAGCTCTGCTCACAGCAGGACCTGGACACCCACATTAAACACTGCTTTGTACAATTTAAGGATACCCTGCTCAGGTCTAATTTGAGGGAAAAAAATCTTTTGTTTTTGATTTTGTTTTAAAGTGGCTGTTGCTGTTGTTAGTTGTTTTGGTTTGGGAGCTCCCCCTCCCACCCTAACACACACACTCTTGGGTTTTCAGAAGCTGGTTTATTTTGTTGCTTTCTTAATTTTGAAATTTTTGGCTTCTCTATTTGCCACTTTGACATTTTCGTTTCATTAACTATTTTTTTTCAGTTAACTTCTGGAAAGTGTTTAGGGATTTCCCAAAGGTTGCAAGGCAAATGGTAGCAAAATTAGATTCCTAGATTAGGAATGGGAAGCCCAGGTTTCAGTCCTAGCTTTACTACCTAACTAGGAAAAATCATTTCACCTTAGTCTCTTTGCCCTTAAATAGGAATAAAAATACAAACTCTTCCTTCTGTACTGCCAGTTCCATAAGGATAGCAATCATATCTATTTTATTCAAAATTTTATCCATACACCTATCCCAGCAGCTGGTATATTTTTGGCCTGAATGATCGTTGTGGAGACCAAATAAGGTAATAGACATAAACACTCCATATATTTTGCAGTGGTATACACAGGGAAGCTTAATTATTGCATAGATGGGGAATGCATGGACTGCCTCCGAACTGAAGAGTTACTTAACTATTTTAGGATACTGAAAGATGCTTTGGCAAATATATTTCAAATATGAATAATAACCTTGGTGTGTCCCAGGGTTGCCATGCAAAGGGGAGTCAGGGAAGAGAAGTGATGCACTATCTGAACAGTGATGAAGAGGGGAGAAGCCAGCATGTATTACATTAGAGAGGCCTGGAATGTCCCTAGGTAGGGAAGGGTTACATGTAAGAGAGGAATCCTATGCTTACTTGCTATAACAAAACAAGTTTTATTGGCTGGCCAAGAGCATTGGAATCTAGAGTTGAAAAAAAATTTCCCCAAGGAGTCACTATTTCCTAAGATGTTTTATATTTATCTATAATCTCACCAAGTCTGAAAAATGACTTAAGGCAGAACTTGTCAAAATAGACTATCACAGTTGATGTTTGAACCAGTCAAATCTCTCATCTCATAGATGGGAGAATCAGGAGAAACTATGTGTCCGAGATGACTCAGCCAGATGTGATATTCCGTGCTGGCCACACTCTTGAAACAGATTTCCAAGTCACAAATAGCAGGAAACACTAACAATACTGGCTTATAGAAAGAAGGAAGATTAAAACGGATGCACAGAAAAGAACAACAGCGGCAAAAGTAGGACCACTTCTTGAGTTCCCTGTGGTTCTTCATCCCCTGATTCCTGCTCAGTTCAAGACCTAGCTGCTTCCTTGCCCTTGGCTTCTGAAACCTCCATATTCTTAAAATAAATTTCTCTTTGTTTCCAGGTTGTAAAATTGGTTTTTGTTAATAGGAACCAGGAGTCCTTAGAAAGCGTATTAACTGAAAGCTTCTTGAGCGTTCAAACTTTTTCACAGCTCTCTAGCACAATGCCCTCCAGAGAGTGGGTGCTCAGTAAAGGTAAGATGTTGATACTGAAGCTTCAGGAATCTTCCCTAATATCTCCTCTCCAAAAATGGCTCTCTTTTCCCAGAAGTCCTCTCCCATGAGGACCGTGCACTGTAATTGCTAATATACTTGTCCCATCTGCCTTTCTAAAACAATGTTCCCATGTCCCAGCATATCTGTCACTGGTTCCCATATATATTCCACCAGCTCCCATATAGTAGTGGAGAAAGTGAAAAAGCTAGAGGCCACTGTGCTGGAACTGTAAGCTCATTTATTGCATTACATTCATTATGCATCAACCGTAAGCTAAATCATGTCGCAGGAAGTGCAAGAAGACAGAGTCAAAATTCTAGACTCTAATGACAGAAATGAGTAGCCTATAATCCCTATCCCTTAAAGAGCTTAGAATTCATGAGGAGACAGACATAAGCACACCCAACTAGAATATAATTTAAATATTATAATAGTCTCAAGTACACAGTCCTACAAGAACTCAAGGGTTATGCTGGTACACTGAGATGTGAGACCAAAGAAAGCTTCAGAGAGTAGAAGACATTTGAATTGGCCTGTGAAACATGCGTAGGTTTCCCCAGATGGCAAGAGGCAGGAAGAAGGGCATTCTAAGCAGAGGAAATAACAAGTTCAGTGACAAAGACGGGTGGACAGATGTGACAATGATAGGGGACTACAATTCATCTGGAAAGGCTAGACCAGCATTTTCCAGAAGATGCTCTGGGGAAAAAAAATGTTCCATGGTCAGTAAGTTTAGGAAATGCATCATATATTCCCTTAGAAATATAAAATGCATATTTGCCTTATAAAGTCTCTGAGAAATCAATTAGGAGGCTACACTGAAGGGGGACAGTGGAAGTGAACACAAAAAAAGATGAATGTAGAGAGATTTTAGAGCGAGCATAACCAGGACTGACAAAACATAGAAGAGGTATGGATGTACGAGGATCAGGTTTTAGCTCATTGGACTACATAGATGGCAATGCAATCTGAGGAGAAAAGAGAAGTATTTGAAAAAGGTAACATGGGTTTTGAAAGTTCAGTTCTGTTGAATGTGAGCTGACTGTGGGGCAAATATATACAGATGTCAAGAGACAGCTGACAGTACAGGTCTAGACAGTCATTAAACCTGCTATAGAAAATGTCAAGCCCTGGGAAAGGCACTGGATTGGGTGAGCCCCAAGATCCCTTTTGGCCCAGAGATTTTGTGATTTTTGTGGTCAGAGGGACCCACGCTAAAGAGTGTAGATGGTCCCGTCTCTGCTAACCACATCCAAGTGCATAACCTCCTGAACTGGTCATGGAAGTACTGACCACAAAGGGGAGCTCAACATTTGCACACACCCCAATGAAAAGAAGCAATTTCTTTAAGAAATGTATTTAACCAGTAAAACTTTACAGTGACCCCAGTAAAATTATTCACCTTCTGCTGCCCTGGCCTCACTCAGAAGAAACAATGAAAACACAATATAGTCAAGAACAATTATGAAAAACCAAATGCATTCCCTGCAATGTAATCACTGACCTTTCCTAGGCAAACTGGTAGAGTGGAGAGATCACTGGGCTGGGAGTCAGGTGGCCGAGGTTCTAGTCCTGACTAGGCCGTTAAATCACTGCATGTCCGTGTGAAAATTAGTTATCTTCTATGTGGCTCTAGTAACACATATGTAAAGTGTGTTTAAAATAATGACACCTACACTGCTTATTTTTAGGGCTGTTGGAAGGGTCCGATGAGATGCATTTGTTTTGTGAAAGATGACGTTAATAATGAATACTGTTTATTCTAAACATACTTCCTAAACAGTTGGAACTGGGAAGGACCCTGGACACTGAACAATGTAACATACTCATTTGACAATGAGGAAACCGAGGCCAGAGAGGGCAGGTGATTTACCCAAGATCAGATACCCAGTAAGGGCAGAGCCGCCAAATAGGTAAGAGCTCTTCCTTCCGGGAATCACTACCTCCTAAAGACCAAGAGCTGGGATCTTGGCTGGAAAGAAATCATAAGCCAGAAAGAAAATACGAGTTGAATAGTCAGCCTGTAACATTCGAAACTCCAAGCAGCCATGAAAGCCTACGGTGTGAGTAGTCCGGCTAACACTGTCTGCTCCCTATTTCTTACAAAGTAAGCAGTCTTCCTTTGCTGTGTCAACTTGAATTGGCCACAGTCTCCAGGGTCTCAGACACCCCAGCTCAAAGACTTTAATTACACTAGACCCTTCTGTGATGGTGAGCATTTTTATATTGCTATCCTCATGGACTAGATCAGAAATTCATATGTATTAACCGCACCCTCTCCTATAGGTCCTCTCCTCTCTAACTCCAGAAGAACACTCCAGGTGAGGGACCATACTTCATTTCTTTCCTGAACTGTGACAAGAGTCTTCCAACTGCTCTTCCTGGTATTGCTTCTCCTTTGTCTTTTTCTCCCCAGGGTTATCATTATTATCTTCTCATAGTCACTGCTTCTTCCCTCCCTCTCTCCACAGCACATAGGGTAAGACCCCACATCCTCACCCTGGCATTCCAACCCCTTCAGGATCTGGTTCCAGTCTCTCTTCCCAATTATAGTTCTTCTGGCCAGGCACAGTGGCTCACACCTATAATCCCAGCACTCTGGTAGGCCAAGGCAGGAGGATCGCTTGAGGTCAGGAGTTCGAGACCAGCCTGAGCAAGAGCAAGACCCTGTCTCTACTAAAAATGAAAATAATTAGCTGGGCATGGTGGCATCCACCTGTAGTCCCAGCTACTCGGGAGGCTAAAGCAGGAGGATTGCTTGAGCCCAGGAGTTTGAGGTTTCTATGAGCTAGGCTGATACCACAGCACTCTAATCGAGGCAGCAGAGTGAGACTCTGTCTCAGAAAAAACCAAAAACAAAAACAAAACAATAATATTCCTTCTGCTCCCTTATTTGTACATTACATTTCAAATTAAACTAGACTCATTGCTAAATCCTGAATACCCATAGGCCTTTCTCCACAAGTCTCCCGCTTGGCAGACCATTCATCAAGACCCACCTCTGTTTTCTTCACACTGTCATGGTCTCATGTTTGTTCCTGTTTCCAGCTCATATTCCCTTTCATTGAACTGCGATACATGTGCTCATCCCACCTCCTCGGTAGATGGCCCTCAAGTCAATTGTCTCTCCATCCCCCACAGCACTCAGCTCAGTGCCTGGAAACCAAGTCTCATCCAGAAAAAAATAATTTATGTTATTTGAGGAAATAGATGCACTGCACTAGAACTAAAGACCACCACACTAAAAATGTAAAAAAACAAAAAAACAAAACCCAAATCATCTTTGGCTAAAGAGGAAAGCATTACCATGCAGCTTCAAATTGGAGTTGAGTAGTCGTTTCTCCAAACACTTAGAAAAATTGTTTTACCTGCTCTCCCTCTTGACTATTCAGTTGCCTAAGTTGCTTTGAAGTCTGTAAAATGGCCAATATCTCCAATCAAAGGAGTGTTTCCTTTCCAGACAGGAAGATTGCCGCTAAGTAGAGAAGGCACTCTTGTTTTTGCAGTCTGGCTACAACGGTGACTCATCCAGTAAAGCCAGAGGCTGTCTGTTTTGATCTTTCACTCTTCAGAGCCTATTTACAGTTGTAATTTTCTTTCTTTCTCTCTCTCCCTTCCTGCCTCTGGTGTCTTATCGGAAGGGTCATACACATTTGACAAACAGAACCAGTATAAGAAGAGAGACAGCATGCGATTAAACACACTTTCAACTAAAGCTCGCCAATCAATGCTTGTGTTTACAGCTCTGATGGTAGGGTTCTGGTAATGACTTGGCCTTTTTCTCTTTGATTGAATATTCCCTTGGGCCTGCCAGTCTGGGCTCCTGTTATTTAATGAGGACATTGGAGCACAACCTCAAGATGTCTGCAAAAATGACCTTTTTTTTGGGCTTGCTCCAAATGCAAAGAAAAGTAGAGCCCAAGTTAGACAGGGTGGTTCTGGAATACAGCTTTGGAATTTGCTTTTTCTCCAGAAGCTTGGAATCATGGAAATCACACACCATCAGAGTCAAGGAGAACCACGGGAACGATCTAGTTAAAAGTTTTCATTTCTCAGATGAAGAAACTGAGGACTTGAGGGGAAAAGCAAGTTGTCATGAATTACGTGGCACAGTCACAGCAAATCCTAGTTAGTGTTCTTTTGAATGGCTTGAGACAGAAATTAACAACTGGCTAAATGTTTCCTTTAAACAAAAACAAAGCCTCTCTTCATTTCTCGTGTGTTATATTATAGCACTATTACGCTCTCCTTTTCCTACTCAAGAAGATGAGAGACAAGTAGCACAATCAAAGGAATTAGCCTCTGGTTGTAAGTTCATGTCTCACTGTTAACTTTGAAAGCAACACAGGCTAAGAATAAGGTTGGTGGTGAAGGGTCTCAACAAAGACAACCTTAGAGGTCCCACCTCTGCCTCATTCACTCTGTATCAGCATTTTGGCTTCACCCACAAAATGGGGGACTCATTTACCAACCGAACATTCTTATGAAGTTTAAATGAGAAAAGATGGTCAGAAAGTGCTTGGTAATATAAAGTTCTATTTGTGAGAAGAATTATTATTGTGATGTAGACTCCTATCTATACAGTCTTGTTTTCTTCAAGGTGGAGATTTCATATTCTTATGTTGAAAGTAACTCCTTAACCCCAAATGGAAGACTTTAAAGATGATTCTTAGCTATAAATCTTGCGCACGCTCATTGTGGACCATTTGGAAATTCAATAACATATTTTTAAAAAGAAAACAAAATCACTAGTAAAATTATTACCTAGATACAACCATACACATATATTCAGTTAGGATAAAATTATTATAATTTTGCCTTTTATGAGGTTTTTCTAGGCCATTGCATATATACATATATATCTCTCCAACATTAGAATGTATCATAATATATTTTAAGAATATTATCTTAAATAACATTATCTGTTTATAATGTATATAAGTAATTTATTAGAGATTTTCTTAGCATCAATTTAAAGATTGAAGCCCTAGTTGGAGTTTCCTTGAGCCCTCTTGTAGATAGCATTACTATATAATCTCTGTTCCAACTGAGAACAATTTTAAGAGTGGAAAGTCATGCTATTGATAATTATGCTGTAACAAAACACCATAAATCTGAACTCTTGTGAGCAAAGTGAAACGTAAGGCCACTCTACTTACAGTTGTCAAGAATTTTAAGAATTTCATCAACCAGTGGAAACATAGCATAAGGTAAAAAACACATATCTCATAACCAGAAGTTTTGGGTCCAAGCTCATAATCTACCATTGTTAACGAAAGTGACACATGGCCCTGAACCTCACTTTCCTCATCTCTAAAATGCAAGTTATTCCCTGTATCTCAAACTCAGATTAGTACCTACATTTGAGAAAGAATATAAATGAAAGGCTGTGATAGCTGGAATAAACTCTACTGTTGGGAGGATCTTTTTATCATATTAGTGCAATGAGATTTGTACTTTTCACATCAGCATGCATCATAGGTGTGTCCTAAGCAATTCATGTTCTGTCTGCATTCGTAAATGATTCCTTGATAACAGACCACTCACCCAGGAAGGAGAATCCACATTTGTCTCTAGTTGCATCCCATTAACACTCCACACCAAGGGACTATATCAGTGTTCTCTTTGCTGCTGTTTAGTTTGATTAACTATTAATATTAGTTAAAATAATAGGTTATGGTTTTGAACATGCCAGTCCATCTTCTTCTCTTGATATTTGGGTTACTGAGATTATACCAGTAAGGTCTATTCCAGATCAGTTGAGAAATAAAGCACCAAGAATAGAAGTTTATTTTTTCTGGGTACTATATATAAGTTAATTCCCCATTGCCTTAATGAGGAGCAATGTTTGAATTCTCTGGAGCCTCATAATTGATTCCAAGCAAGAGGGAATCATGGGTCCTAAAGGCAGTAAAAATTGTTATCTTCTACTTGAGTCTTTCTTTCTATAAATTACAAGAAAGAGGCCATGATGCTTAAAACCCTACACTCTAAGGTGCCAAGATCTGCATGTACATCGTGATCATCTAGTTAAGGATGTTCTATACTACTCAGAGCTGAGCTTGCCACAAGCACTTGATAACTGCATTGTGACTCACCTATCATTGCCATCATCATCGGTGTACTCATTTATGGGTTCAACATTCAGCCGACATGTTTCATTATCCCTCTTATAAAGAGTGCCTCAAGCATTTATCTTTGATTTATCCTTGGGATTTTTTATGCATTTCTCTTTCCTTCTCAGTACCTCACACAATGGCTTGAATAGACGTAAGTGTTTAATCAATATTAGTAAAATAAACAAAATTATTTCCATGCTTTTTCCACTGTGCACTTGAAATAATCATAGCTATACAGTAGCCCAAACTTTTACACATTTTTCTTCATCCATGCTTTAGTGAAAAAGCAATAGACTTGGAATTATTAACAGAATAACTGAGCTTAAATAAGAGGTGAAGCAACAACTCTTTCCTATGGAAGAATTGCAATTAATAAGTGTAGAGGAAATGAGAAAATAGAAAATGACCATGAGAACTTCACAAAAACAATGGCAGCAAGCAAGATCCACCAACAGATGCCAAAATTAGTGATGGAAAGTTTAAGTGGAAACAGGATATTTTTAGTCTCAAAGTGTTTCTTCTCAAAATATTTAGTAATCACAAAAGGGAAAATAATAAATTTATGTGGAAAAACCCAGCAGATGTCATTTTAACCAAGTGAGCAAGGTTAATGTTGCCAATAATACACGTCAACGTAACATACCTGATACCATGCCCCGGGTAGAACACATCCCTGCGGTGGCATCCTCCTCAACACCTTCAATATGGTACTAAGAAAACATCAGGCAAACCAAAACTGAAGGACATCCTACAAAATAACTAATCAGTATTCTTCAAAATTGTCACAATCACAAAAGACAAGGAAAAACTGAGGAACTATTTCAAATGGAAGAAGAGTTGGCAACTAAAAGTAATGTGGGACTTTGAATTGAAATGAGACGGGACATGGGTGGAAAAATTGGTGAAAGCTGAATAAAGTCTGTACTTCAGTGAATAGTACTGTACCGAGATAAATTTCTTAGCTTGCATCATTGTTCAATGGGTGTATAAGACATTAACGTTAGAGGCAGTGAGTGAAGGGTATACAGGAACTTTCTGCAATTTTTTTGTAAGTCTAAAATTATCTCAAAATAAGAAGTTTAAAAAAGTAACTGAATGTAAGTGCCTACAGTGCCACCTATCAGCAGCATGTCCCTAGGTGAGTCATCTATGCTCTCTGCACCTCATCTTTTATCTCTAAAATTAAAAGACCACAACCTACTTTTTATTGATGTGAGGTCAAAATGAGATAAGGAACATGAGGGCACTTTCAAAACTACAGATTATTTTTTAAAAATATTTTCTATTACTATTTAACCCCTTGATTAAATAGTCCCATCCACCTAGGGTTGCCAGATAAAAAGACAGGACCTCAGTTCAATTTGAATTTCAGATAAACATCAAATTTTTTTAGTGTAAATATGTCCCATGTAATAGTTGAGACAAACTTACACTTAAACAATTTTTTTGTTGTTTATGTGAAATTCAGATTTAACTGGATGACCTATATTTTTATTTGCTAAATCTGGCAAACTTACCTCCATGCAACTTCTAATACTCTTTTTCTTTAAGGTCTGTCTTCCTTCCCCCTTCTGCCCCGCGCTGCACGGTGCTGGCAGTTCCGGTACAAGGATTCCACCCAAGCGCCATGGCAGCCCATGCTCCAGGAGAGATGCACAAAGGTTGGCAACCACAAGACTCCCTTAGAGTTCACGGAGAGTGCATGACTCAGAGGAATTTTCTCCTTCTGACTCATCTTACAATTGTGCAAATTTTATCTGCAATTTCTTAGGGTATTTTTATTTCTCACCTCTTACAACAGCTCAATAATACAAGCGTTGAGAAGATTTTTAAGGGTTGATGAAAAATCAGAACCATCAACAACCCATAATATGGTCCCAGTAGACCAAAGTACCAGCCTACCTCTTGGGACCTATGGTATGGTTTTGGGGAGGGAATGAGAGAAAAGAAGAGGGAGAATTTGAGCACATCACTTTCACATAGACCAGTTAACCCTGTAGGGAATTGTGCCTGTACTTACTTTCCTGGTGAAAAACTGAGGCTCGGGAAAGACAAAATAGCTTAGACTCTACCTCATGAGGAAATGATCATCTGTTTGCTCCAGGCCATTTACCACCTGTATTATGTCTCTTTTACAGTATGTGGACCTCAAGTTTCCACTCAAAGCCCACCTCTCTTGTGAGTTTTCCTTCCGATTCTCCAAACCAAGTATGATTTCTTTTTCTTTGAATCTCCACATTGCTTTAAAAAGACCTGAGACCTTTACCTAGGGTTATAGCCACGTGTATTCATATTTTATCTCCCTTTTTGGCCTCGAGGGCAAAGATTGTGTTGTGTTCACATCCAGATTTCCTACAGTGCCTCTAAAGCAAAGATGATACTTCCTAAAGTGGGAGTTGAGAGGCCCAAGTACTGGTTCAGACTGACCACTAACTTGGCACACCGGTAACAGTACATACCGTGGCAGGAACAATTTTAACTTTCATCAATAGCTTTAATTTATTCACATGTCATCACCTAGATGATCTCTAAGATCCTTCCAGTTCTGACATTCTGCCTCTTGGGACCCCAGTTTCTGATGAAGCAAGCATCTGAGTAATGGTTTTATGGTGCCAGTGATTTCCTGGCTACTGAAAACAACTTCCCATGCGTATTATAATTTTCTCTTTTGGTTGAGACGCTCACCATTCCTTTTCCCCACCTTGAAGGTGTATCATAAATATTATCAAGAGGGTAGGGTGTGGTGGCTCATGCCTATAATTCCAGCACTTTGGGAGGCTGAAGCAAAAGTATCACTTGAATGCAGGAGTTCAAGACCAGCTTGGGCAACATTGTGAGATCCCATCTCTGCAAAAAAATAGATAAATTAGCCAGGCATGGTGGTGCATGCCCATAGTCCTAGCTATTTGGGAGGCTGGGATGGGAGGAGGTTCACTATAACCCCACAAGTTCAAGGTTACAGTGAGCTGTGATCATGCCACTACATTCTAGCCTGGGCAACAGAGCAAGACCCCATCGAAAAAAAAGAAATAAAGAAAAAAATATTATCAAAGATCTTCTGTAGGGTATGTGCCAGGCTCCAAGGACTCCACAGAGTGAGCAGTAATAGGCTTTAAGAGGCTTTCCACGAATCAACAGCGTGAAATCTCAGGGTATCTTTTTACCCAGGCCATCGTTAGTAAAGATCTTGCCTCAAAGGGAGGATACAGTTTTATACTGACTAACAGAAGTCACAAGCTCTAAATTTATATGTTGTTTCATAGGCTGTTCCTACTGTATTTAGGCCCAGAAACTAGATTCAAACCCTAAATCTACTCTTTTATAGGAGAGTAACATACTTCACCTTTCTGTGCTTCTGATTACGGATCATTTCACAGTGGAAATCAGGTGAATTAGGAGCTGCCCATCTTTCCTCACAATGTTTGGTAGGAATCAAATAAGATACAACCAGCAATAACTTAGAGAGTTATACCACACACCAGGCACCAAGCTAAACATATCACATGTATCATTTATCCTTCTGATGCTCCTGTAATTTTGGGTGTCCAAGTCTCATTTGGAAGGTGAGGAAACGAAACCTAAACTCAGCAAGCTTGAGCAAATTATATAAGGTGACAAGGGAATGGGATTTAAACATATATTGTGGCTCCCAAAACCCATGCTCTTAGACACATGCCCCCTATTTCCCATGTGAAATGCTTTAAAATCAGAAAACATCACGCACATCAAAGAATTCTCACTTAATCCTTACAACACAGCAAGGATTGATAAGGCAGGCATTTTTATTCCCATGTTATAAATAACCAGTGGTCAATCTTACTGACATCCAGCTAGTAAGTGGCAAAACTAGGACTCAAACCTATCTGGCTTCTATGACCAGATTCTCTCAACTAAAGAAAGAAGCATAACCTTCAAGTTCTGTCTGAAAGCAGAATGGTATTTTTTTTTAATATGAGACAAAGGTCAGGCCTCCATACAAGAGTATAGCTCTATCCTCCGTGTGTCTTCTGAGTCAAATTGACTTATTTTATATGGAACAAGGCGTTTTTCCAGTGTCAGCACCTCTTAGTCCCAAATGGACTTTTCTCTGTCTCATGCATCATCCCCAAAACCAAAATTGCCAGTAAAGTCCTGTTTCCAGAATTTTTATTATCTATAATGATGCTGTGAACCAAGGGAACGAGCCCAGCACTGTTCCAGCAACAGCAGTGCTTATGGTGCTGGCAGGGAGAACTCTACTTTGCACGTTGTCAAGAAAGTTAATCTGATACAAGACAGTAAAGATGGAATACCATCAAGGTGATGTTCTTACAGAAGCATTTTTTTCTGATCATTAAGGACATTTTAAAGATAAGACAAAATATATTAAATACCAGAAAAAAAAATCCCTGCAGATTCATTTTCTTACTAGGCAATGAATCTCTCAATGAAAAAAAATAAGTCTGACATGAAAAATTCTGCAAAAGAAGAGAATGGTCTTTTCTGATATCTGAGGCCTTTAAGCTGTCAGAATTCTAATGTGGGGCTGGAAAGGGATGCTTCATTTGTGCCTTATGATTAAGAAGACATATGAAAAGAGAGACCAAAGAAGGATTAATTGTGGGAGGAGTTGTTTACATGAAAGCTGTAGCTTTTTATTTCTTTGCCAATCTTTCACCTCTCAGGATCTCAAAATGGATGGGAGGAAGAGAAGTTAATCAACCATAAACAAACAACCCTGGAAGAAGATCATCTGGTCTGACAGGCCCAGGGTTCAGGTAACGATAAGCACCTTCATTTATGTAGCACTTTACAGTTCACTGTGCAATTTCAATTAGATTATTTCTGCTGATCCTCAAAAACAATAAGGGGGGTTAGCTGGAATTAGTATCCCCATTTTACACCTGAGAAAGCTGAAACCAACAGAAGGAAATAAACTTGCCCAAGGATACACATATAGTTTGCAGCGCAGCAAGGAGGTGAACCACATTCTCTGACTCTAGAATACAGTTCTCCTCCCCCCATTAAGTCACATTATTATATAAAGTAAATGTTTAGAAAACAAAAGTTATTGTTTGGGTATAAGCAAACTTCTTTACGTAGTTGCCTAGAAATTAAATAATTAAACAAATATTTCACTATCATCCAAAATTGGAAAGCAAGAAGTATAAACAAACATTTAGAGTGGACAGAGACCTAAAAAATCACCCACTAAACTGAAAGTAGAAGAGATTAAAGCGAATCACTTAGGATCTCAGTGCAATATCTATTATTGTTTTGGTAGAAAGTTTATTTAACTTTCAGGCTAATAAACTAAATGTTAGGATTTCTTTAACATGCGTTATAAAGATAGGCCCACTCTCTGCCATCATTCACTCATTCAACAAACATTTACCTTACTCCATACCAGTTGCTAACCCTCCCAAATCGAACGTGAAAATATTTCAGTAGTTTGGTTTTATGGAGGAAAAAATAAGGATTACCATTTTTAGCACTGACCATAAAATAGCAAATGTTTTTGTAAGATAAATAGCTTCCTTATTCATAAAATTGCCTCCTGCTGCCAAGATTATTAGAATATTAAATGTGCTAATAAAGATAATTTGTATTATATATAAAATCTTTCGTTCTAAAAAAAAAAACTCATAAGAAATATGTATATATAAAACAAAAGAGAAAGTCCTTCACTTAAGGGCCTCTGAGGAGACAAGAGTGATCTAAACCCTCCTGGTAAGCCCTGGGTCCTGCCTTCCCTGTCCTCCAGGGCCCTGACAGTGCAGTTTGCAAGCCATTGCTTTAATTCGCTGTACAGGAGAAAGCTCTTGCCACTCTTTCTGAGCTCCCATTGCACTCTGCACATTGTCTCCTTTCTAAGTGACCATGTTTTGTCGTCATAAGAAATTTCCCTGCCAGCCCCCGCCCACTATACTGAGGCTCCTTGAAGACAAGCGCTGTGTCTTATTCTGTATATCCATTCGAGAGCCTTCCTAAAACTGTCTCTGACATAGTGGAACTCATTAATTAATGTGCTCTGAATAAATGTGTGAGTTAGTGAGTAAATGAACAGTGAGTATCTTTAAGGAGGTAATGTTCTTGAAAAAGCTGAATAATCGGAACAAATACAATTAAGTAAAGACAATACTCTGTTGCGTGACTCTAATGCATCTCAAATCCTAACCAATCATAGATTAGTAACATCTCTAGTTTGCAAATGGAGGAGATGCCAGCAGTGCTGGGCCTGCCAAGGCCAGCGAGTCAGGGTCTTAGTGAGAGAGACTCAGGAGTGCACTTCCCAGGCACATTCCCGGTCCAAGGGAGAATCGCTTCTGTCAAGTTCATCAGCCAAATCTTCCTGATTACCAGAGGTCAAGAGCACATGCAGCAAGCCATTTCTCTACTCACCTAGGCCAAGGACAGGCTCGACAGAGTGCCAGCAAGCACAATAGATGTTTTACCTTATAAATGTGGAGGAGACAACATGTTCCTTTTAGCATTAATTGCCTCATTCAGAAGAAGCCATTTAAAATGTGAGTCTGGTCTTTTTCCTTGATGAGCAATTTCAGGCTGCCTACTAAAGCTTTTGTTGGTTGGGAGGAGAGAGGAAGAGAAAGCATTTTGTTAAGGCATTTTAATTTTCATATTTAATGAAACAGATTGGGTAGCAGGTTCCTTTGATTTTATTTTTCTGTTGCCTGAATACCTTCTTGTATATTACATATTCCACTGGAGCTTCCTATAAGAACTTTTCTACATTTCACAAGTTAAGGCTGTCAAATGTTACCCACTGAGTCAAATATATTTCTTATGCCAATATTCAGTTATTATTATCGCAACAGACCAATCATAAATCTCAAAGCTGGAGAGAAAGGGAACATGTACTAATGTTTCTCCATATTCTCTTGAGCACATAAAATTATACAACTCTCCAAAGCCCTCTTTTTATTGCTGCATCTAAAATGCTTTGCATTCTTTACAGAATAAATTCTTTAAAGGGGTGATTTTTCTTTAGTAAAGGAGAATTAATCAATCCACCGGAAAGTTCATTTGTTTTAATTAATTAGCAGGGATGGAGAGAAAAACACCACTGGATTGGAGTCAGAAGGCAAGCTCGCTCATTTCAGCTATTATTCATTATAATGTTTTCTCCCTCATTCTCCCTGACAAAAGGAGGACAGAGCCTTTGTCTGCTTTTAGAACAAAACTAGAACAGTGCCTGGCACATAATAGGAGTTCAATCAATATTTATACCATAAACAAGTAAAATAATCTAGTTATTTGATTGGTTTTTCTGAGCCTCAATTTTTTGATTTGTTAAAAAGGATTGATACTCTCTGCACTTCTTACCTCTCATAGTTATTGTAAGGATCAAATGAGATAAATGAAAGGTTTGTGAAACTGATGACATAATTAAAGGAGCGGCATCATTAGTAACAGCAGCAGCCTGAGCCTAATCTTGGCCCTGGCCAAGACATTTCAATTCTCTGGGCTTTCATTTCCTCAACTGTGAAAGGACAGGGTAGGACTAAATGATCCCTAAGTTTCTCTCCAGCTCAAACCAACTAAGGTCTTCAAATCAGTCAACAAATTCTCATTTAGGACCCACGCTATGCAAAATACTCTTCTAGGAAGAAATACCAAGAAATAATCTAAGTGATTTCAAAGAAAAATAAAAACCATTAACTTTTCCAAAATACTTTGTCCTGGTTGTATTTTGAAATATAAAAGCAGGCCATTAGGGAAAAGCATAGGGAGATGTAAAAACCAGATTTCATAAGAAAAGTCGTTTGGGGAAATCAAAAATTGAGTTAGCTTCTGGTATGCATCTTGCGGAGATCATTCTGACCTTCCAAACTGCTTGTGTAACAAACTTGGATTTAACATTTGGTGTTGGCTTTTAAAATCTACCTAATGAGAAATATCTTTTAAAAGAGTGAGAGCATGCTGCATAAAAACATTCAGAGAGAAGTAGCTGTTGGAGGGAAAGAGAAGAAAAGAAGCCGCATAAATATTCTATGGTGATTTAAACAAGCTACTTGGATTTCATATGAGTGTGTGGACAACTCAAGGCAATTCCAGGCACACACACAAATAATAATAACAAGCACCTTCACAGCTCTGAGAGGAATTAATTGACTCAACCAGAAAATTTCCCTCCAGAAGTCAGCTGAAGGAACCAACCCACCAACAAATAGAAATGGTCATAGATACTAGATGCTACAGGGAATGAAACCTTTAAGACCACAGTGCTTTCCTTCAAAGATATTTATATGATCATCCATGATATAAGGCTAAATATCTTTTCAACATAACATGTCCAACTTAATCTCCTACCTTTAACCCTTGAATCTGTTCTTCATTAGGCCTATTTTGAAAAATTCTGTCTCAATCCACCACATTTTCTATACAAACCAAAAAACACAAAAGCTTTTCTTGATTCCTGATTCCTCACTTCTCGTTTCCAATGAGTTATAGGCCTTATTGTCACAAATGGCCCTCATCAAGTTCAAAGGAGGGCATGGGAAAATTTCTAGGAGGAGGAGTGCATTTGTTGGGGTACGCCAGGCCCTGCTTGTAGAACAAGTAATTCCAGAAATAACAGTGGCTTCGCACAACAAACATTTACTTCTTGTTTAATTACAGTTCGATATAAATTGGTTCTACTCAGTGGTTCTTCTAAGCTATGATTTAAAGATTCAAGTTGTTTCTGCTTTTTAGCTATAAAAATATCATATTGTCTTTTATATTTACCATGAAAAGAAAAGGGGCCATGGAATATGTGAGATATTTTTAAGAGCCAAGCATAGAAATGGCCTAAATGTCTTTTGCTCACATTCCACTGGTCAAAATTCAGTCACATAAAACTCAGTACTAACCTAACCTTGGGAAGGCTGAGAAATTTAGTCTTCTGGAGAATCCAGGTGAGGAAATAGTGTGGTGAGCACAGGGCACTGTCTCTGCCACAAGGACCGATAACTGAATTAGATTATCTACCCTATTTAAAGAGGCTTTTTAGGCTCTGAGATCTACAAACTCTCATGTTTATCTGCTTAACCAGCAAAATCCATTCATATTTAAACCTTCCTATTAATCTTTTAGTTCCATCCTCTAAGAAAATAAAAATGTATAGATCTATGTCTTTATCATTACCTACCTCATTATGGGACAAAAGAGTTTTGCTCAGTGCAGTACTGTGCAATCTAATAATTTACCTTTCACTTTCCCACAAGTGTCTTTTATTTTTATTTGAACAAAATGCTTTACTATTATTATTCATTTAAATTTTTCCATTCCTTCCACATTCTTTGAAACTGCAGAGATACTAACAAGACCTGGGCTTAAATGGGGTGTGAGACCATAAGGAGAAATTTAGAAGATTTTCAAAACACTGAAATCACTTGACCCACATCATTGAAATTTACCAGATTTGCCTTTCAGCTATAATTTAGACAAAATTTCCTGAGCTCTTTTTACAGTTCGGCCTTTCAGCTTTACTTAGCCAGTCAAGCCTTGTTCATCTTTTAGAGCCAATCCTAGATATCGCTTTTCTCTGGAAAACTTTCCTGGCCTCCAAAGTCCCCTGGAGGGGTGTCCTTTTATGTGAATTCAAAGTAACTACACCATATATCATTCTTATAGCACTTGCCACATGATATTATAAGTGCATTTTTTTAAAATCAGTAATGCTCAATGAACTCTAAGCTCCTTGACAAAAAGACTGACTTGTTGTGGTTGTAGCTATGGTGGTTGTGGTTGTATCCCCATGTCCTAATGCCATTTAGAGCCTCAAAATCATATTTGTTGAATGAATGAGTGAATTAATTAATTAATAAGGGAAAGAAAGTGTCATCTAAATTGGAGTAATTAAAACAGGGAGATTAAACACTGTTGGCAACTGATGCCCACATTGAAGAATCCCATGTGGAGAAGAATAAGCAAGCTTCAGCAGGATTAACTTTGGAAAGAGAAATAACTTTCAAGGCAAACTTGAATTTCACTTCTTTCACAAAACTTGTTCTATGTTCTGACCACTTTGACTTAAAAGTGCTCATTCTGTATAACCAGAACACCTGTAGAGCTTTGGGCATTATTCTCCAGCCCTGAACATATGTGATCTTGTGTCAAAACTGTTTTCATCTTATGACTCCAGCTACATTGTGAGTTCTTGTAGACAAGGACAGATCTCTGTCTCAGTATGCTTCTCAACGTTTAGTTCACTGCTATGTGTTTAGCAGGACTCCTGAATATGCACTGTATATATTATACCCTATAGATGTACATTTGATTAAAAGTAAAAATACAATATACAGCATAATTTTATATCTGAACATGCAATAGAATTTTACATCTTCAAACATGTGTCCATGCTGATTCAAATCCTGTTTTAAGATCTCTGTTCCCAGTCTGTATCCCATTTCATATTCTCATTTAGGAATATAATTGAAAAATAGTTTACAGAGCAAAAAGTTGATGCATGACTTTGGGCAAATTCTTACTCCTTGTGCCTTACTTTTTGTCTTTTAGAAAATGAGAATAGCATTCCCTATCCTGACTAAATCACAAGGTGGTGTGAAACTCAAATTCAGTATTTTTTATTATTATACTTGTGACATGGGAAAGATTTTTAACCATTTTTATGATCTCCATTACATGTCACCAAGAGGTATATTGGCTGTTTCCTTTGGATGAAGAGACCAGGTTGGGAGTAATGCAGCAACCACCTTCATGAGATTGTTCTCTCAAATAAACCAACCTATTCCTCTACATATCCTCCTGGAACCAAGATGGGCAGGTCAGCTTTTGCCTATACAATACTCAAATGAAGAACAGTAATTCATACCGTAGATGAAATAACCTCTTATTATTCTTAATTATTCCCATTTCCGTCATCCAGTATATATGGAGACAATGAGATCAAATGTCAGAGTAAAGACACTAAAAAAAACCAAAAAATAGCAACATTAAAATGTTCTGGATTTGAACACTAAGAACTTCATCCCATTATTAAATTTCCAAGGAGAACTTGAAGGTCTGAAGATTAATGTTCTTTCCCATTGTTAATTATGTGCCAAGAAACAAAATCTTCCCTTGTTCTCCTTCTCTTTCATTTCAGCCAGAGGGTCACAAGCAGAGCCTGGGTCACCCCCATGCTTACCTCTCCACCAATGGAATGGAAGCAGTTCCTTAAACACTTTCCAAATTAAATTAATCTAATCAAGCCTCTCTTAGGTCTCACTAGTTAAAGAAACCAGCAAGTTAAGAGATACAATATTAACACACACACCACCACCACCACTACCACCACCACCACCACAGCAAATTCCCAGCTTCTACATCAGCTATCCTAGTCAACATGATGCTCCTAGATCTCAAGATCTGGAACATGCAGAAAGACATAGCTATTGCCATGACGCAGACAGATAGTGCCAGGATATCTGAGTGAAGGAGAGTAGAAGAAAAACAATATCCACATCTTTTGGCTTTTCCACTATGCCAGTCTCTTTATCCAGAATCTATTTAGGTTATTAAGTATGAAATGTCTAAGTTCCTTAAGTAATACATTTGACAGTTGATATCTCTTACATTTCACTTTGACATTTCTTGTTTCATGATTATTGTGAAGGTGCATCCTCGTTCTTTCAAATGCACAATTTGGCTTGTGATTACCTTTCAAATGTTTTTTAGAGCAATTTTTTTGTGAAATCATGGATAAGTCAAAAATTCGAGTTATTTTCTAATATGAGTTCTGTCATGGAATCAATGTAGCACAGACACCTCGAAATGTCAGTGAAATGTTTGGGAAGAATGTGGATAATGAAAGCACAGTACATCGATGGTTTGAGAAGTTTTATTCTGGTGATTTTAATCTTGAAAATAAGCCACATGGGCGACCTGAGACCAAGGTGGATAATGATGAGCTGAAAGCTATAGTGGAAGCGAATCCATGTCAACCTATGAGTGAATTGGCAGTAAGGTTTTACGTTACTATTCCAACGATATTGGACCATTCAAAAGAAATAGGCAAGGTAAAGAACCCAGATAGATGAGTTCTGCATGAATTAAACGAGTGTCAGAAGAGAAATCGTCTGGAAACTTGTCTTTCTTTGCTGACATGACATAAAGATGAATCATTTCTACATCATATTGTTATGTGTAATGAAAAATGGATTCTTTTTGACAATTGCAAGTATTCAGCATAATGGTTGGATAAAGATGAAGTGCCAAAACACAGTCCAAAACCGAATATTTATCAAAAAAGTTAATGGTGTCTGTTTGGTGGTCCAGCGCTGGTATTATCCACTATAGCTTCAGGAAATCTGGTCAATCCATTATAGTGGATGTCTACTGCAACCAACTGGATGAAATGATGAGGATGCTTGTGATTAAGCAGCCAAGATTGGTCAATAGAGACAGGCCAATCTTCTTGCAAGACAACACTGGACCACATGTCACACAAACATCACTGCTCAAACTACAGAGGTTCAACTTGGAAACTCTCTGTCATCCACCATATTCACTAGACCTTGCACCAACTGCCTACCACTTCTTCCAGGCTTTGGACCACTTCTTGCAAGGAAAAAATACTCCATTTTCAACAAGCTGTGGAAAACGCCTTTCACGATTTTATTGCCACTCACTCTCCAGGCTTCTTCACTGCTGGCATAAACAAACTACTAAGAAGATGGCAAAACTGTGTTGATAGTTTAGGCACATACTTTGATCAATTGTACTGCTTCTTGTTTGAGATATAATAAACTAAACTTTTGATTCGAAATTGGACGTTTCATGCTTAATGACCTAATACAATTTGGAACTTAAACTTGGTGAGAATAAAATACTTTATCATTAGATTAATTAAAACAAAAATACCTGCCATAATTGCAGGTGGGGGAATTCACTCAGGCATACTTTAAACTTCCTCTGAGAGCAACTTTCTTGTCTGTATTCAAAGTTTAGAAATTTCAGTGGTGGCAGCTCCAGCCATCAGGTCACGCATTGTTTGTTTGTTTTCTTTCATTCAGCATGTTAAACCTCTAAAACTTCCTGATTCCACTTTGAGCCTGTGTTGAGCATTGGATTGAGATACAGCCTCCACAACCTGTTTTAAGAATACATTCTTAATATAGTTTAATGGTTATTGTCACTGCCTCTGGTAGAAGCTGATAGTTGGGAGTTAGTTTGTACAGCTAGAGTTACTAACACTTAACAATATAGGAAATTCCCCGAAGTGAAACTTATGAAGTCATGAATTCTGTGTTTTCCAGTTGTATTTATTTTCAACTAAATCTGGTCAGTCCCACATCTCCCAGCACTGGATATTCACATTTCAAACATGTTGTTCCATCAGGTCAATGTTTATGTCAAGCCTGGACACCTTCTCTTACTGACTTATTATATTTTCCTTTAGTATGTCTCAGTTTGGGGCACAGTTAATATGCCCCCTCAGGTCTAACTATTCCCACTTGTCTCCCACTGGACCACTTGCTCATGGAGTGCTCTAGGTGCCACTGTCACCCCAACGCTTCCTCATCTGCTCACCTGGCCTCCATTGTGCCTGCGGTGGCTGGAGCCAGGGCAGCTCCAGCAGTCAGATCCTAGGATAAGACCCGATCAGACCCACAAAGGTGTGGTTTCTTCTGCCACTTCTGGACTTGGATGAAATCCCAAGCCACAGGGCATGAGATCTGGCTTCTCCAGGGACCATCCCTTTTGAGGAGCTGTGTGCTATGACCTAGAAATGTAAGAGACTAAACTCTTTATAATGAGAAATTTGACTCTGAGTGACAGGTAGTGGGAAGGAGCTCCCCTCTCCCCTCCTCCTTCCAAATACGACCTGTATGATTGGGCAATTACTCATGATTTTTTACTAACATGTGGTCAGCTCAGCAACGTGCCACCTGACATTTGCTTACCTTCTTTTCCTCATTTCCCTCACTCTCCCTGCCATGAGATTGTACCTCCCAATAAAGTATTTATATTAAACGTTACCTCAGGTAAAGGAAGCAAGGCAGTTTAAACTTGAGAAAGAGAGTTCCCTAAGGCAAAATTTGAGATTTTAGAAGACAGACAAACTGATATGAAAGGAAAAAGAGATACAGCCGAATCTAACTTCTCTTTGAGAAAGATTTTTATTTTTAGTGTTTTTATTGTTTTATTTTGAATTGTGGTAAAATATACTTAACACAACATTTATCATCTTTGCCACTTTTAAGTGCACAGTTCAGTAGTGTTAAGCACATTCACATTGTTGTGTAACCGATCTCCAGAACTCTTCATCTTGAAGACTGAAATTCTATACCCATTACACAATTCCCCATTCATTCCTTTGCCCACGCCCTGTCAGCCACGATTTCTCCCTGTGCTTCTATAACAGAATGGAATCACACAGTGCTGTCTTTTTGTTACTGGCTTATTTTGCTCAGCATTGTCATTAATGCTCATGCTTATTGCAGCACATGTCAGAATTCCCTTTCTTTTAAAGGCTGAATACTATTCTATTACATGTATATACCACATATTGTTTACCTATCTATCTATCAGTGAACACTGTGTTGCTTTAACCTTTTGGCTAGTGTAAATAATGCTGCTAGGACCATGGGTGTAAAAATATTTCTTTGAGACCTTGATTTCAATTATTTGGGGTATATTTCCAGAAGTGGAATTGCTTAATTTTTTTGAGAAACAACCATAATGTTATCCATAGTATCCGTACTATTTTGTATTTCCACCAACAGTGTACAAGGGTTTCAATTTCTCCACATCCTTGCCAACAGTTGTTATATTCCATTTTTGATAGTAGCCATTCTAGTGGATGTGGTGGGATAACTCATTGTGGTTTCAATTTGCATTTCCCTGAGAAGAACTTTTAAAAGAAATTTTTTTTAGTTATTAGTGGATTAAACAAGATAAGCAACCCAAGGAAGTCTCCCAAAGGAAGAGAGGGATGACAATAAGATTTAGACTTTCTTTTTATTTCTCTGCTTGGCCCTAAAACTGAATACAATTCCAAATAAGATAAAAAGTAACAGAATTTAGGTAGATTGGTCTAATGCCTACTGTAACTTTATGGAACTTAGTCTTAGTTTTTGTGGTATTAAAGTCCAGGCCTATAGTCCTGGCAGAAGACATAGTGCAAGGAAGCCACCGGCCAACCACTTAACCTCAATATTTTAGAAGCCTGCATGATAAAGCACAACTACATGGGATAAATTTATGTCTTCTTTCAGCCAAGGTGAGCCATAAAGGTCTCTACCAATGAAGATCCAGCTACAAGGACAAAACATAAGCCACTGCCAACCACCAAGGTCAAATACCCGATAAAACTTGGCCTACCAAAATATCAAAGTCTATACCTATTTCCCTAGCTACTGTGAAAGGCTCAATTTTTCCTGGATTTCAGTATCCAAATATGAGCACTTAGAACTATTTCTACAGGTTCCCAGCCCATGCACCAATATATTGTTGTCTATGGTGGGAGACGATAAACAACACTTTTTTCTTTACTCAAGTTCTGATCCATTTGAGAAACAATCTGGCACAAGAATTATGAGCAACGAATGGGTTTCCTTCACTCCAAAATTCGCAAAGCTTGCTCTAGAGCTGGTGCCATTGGACCTGTAATTCACTAGTTAGACTCAAAACACCTACAGTAAAATTATCTCTGTAGAACCTCCTTCATGTAATACGTGGGTTTTAGTACTTTAGTTTCCTGCTAGGTGAAGTGAAATTTTTGAACAGAATTAAATATCTGAATTTTATTTTCGTTATGAAAAAATAATTCCAAACCAATAAATAATACCAATTTTACACAAATTTTTCAAGAATGTGGAAGAGAAAGAAATATTTTCCAACTAATTTTATGAGGCCAGCACTACCCTGATACCAAAACCACATCAAGCAAGTAATAAAGAAAGAAAAATAAAGAAAGAAAAATTATGGACCAATATCTGTCATGAACATAGATGCAAAAATTTCCTCAAAGTACTAGCAAATAGAATCCAATAGCATAGAAAAAGTATAGTACAATTCCAAGTAAAGTTGATCTCAAAAATGCAAGGCCAGTTCAACATTCAAATTTCAATCAATGTAAATCTTCATATCAATAGAATAAGGAAGGAAAAACAAATGATCATCTCAATAGACACAGAGAAAGCCTTTGACAAAATCTGATATTCCTCTCTGATAAAAACTCTCAGCACACTAGGAATAAAAGAAGACTTTCACAACCTGATTAAGGGCACCCCCAAAAGAGTTAAGCTCACAGAATACTAAGTGATGAAAGACCAAATGTTTCCCCCGTAAGACCAGGAGCAAGACAAGAATGTTCACAGTATTTCAATTCAATATTGTACTGAAAGTCCAAGCCAGTGCAACAAGGTAAGAAAAAGGGCATACAGAGAGGAAAAGGAGAAATAAAATAGTCTTTATTCACAGGTAACATGATTGCCAAAAGAGAAAATCTCAAAAATGTACTAAAAAAAACTACTAGGATTAAAAAGTCAGTTTAGCAAGGGTGCAAAATACGCATGCAATCATTTTTCTTCACACAGATGCTCCTTGACTTATGAGGAAGTTACTTCCTGATAAGCCCATCAAAAATTGAAAATATCATTAAGTCAAAAATGTATTTAATGCTGGAAACATAGCAGATGGTCCCCAATTTACAATGGCTCAACTTAAGATTTTTGATACTACAATGGTGTGACAATGATATGCATTCAGTAGAAACCATAAAGCTATCATAAGTCATAAGGAGTTCCTGAACTTATGATGGGGTTACATCTTGATAAATCCATCATACAGTTGAAAAATCCTAAATTGAATCATCATAAGTGAGGGACTCTCTATACTAGCAATGAACACTTGAAAATTGACAATTTTAAAGTATTACTTACAATAGCAGCAAAAAGCCTGAAATATTTATGAATAAATCTTATAAAACATCTGCAAGATTTTATACTGAAAATTACAAAATATTGATGAATGAAATCACAGAAGAAATTATAGACTTAAATAAAGGGAGTTAGTTGTATACTATATTCATGGATCAGATGACTCAACATTGTTAATATGTTAATTTTCCCCAAATTGACCTACAGATTCAATGCAATTCCAGCCAAAATCCCAGTAGGATTTTTTTTTTTGAAATTGAAAAGCTGATTCTAAAATTTACAGAGAAAGGCAAAGAAACAAGAAAGGCCAAAACAATTTTGAAAGAAAAAAACGAAGTTAGAAGATTCATACTATTTCATTTCCAGGCTTATTATTAAGCTATAATAGTCAAAACAGTTGGTATTAGAGAAAGGTTAGATATGTAGACCAATGGAACACAACAGAGAATCCAAAAACAGATTCATACATGGAAAACTGAGTTTCAATAATGGTGTAAACTCAATTCAATAAAAAAAGGATAATCTTTTCAACAAATATTACTGGAATAATTGGATGACCATTTGTACAAAACATAAGGGAACCTAGATCCATACTTCCTACCTTATACAACATTTAACTCAAAATTGAGCATAGACCTAAGACTCTAAAACTTCTGTGTAAAAACTATAAAACTTCTAAAAGAAAAAAGCAGGGGGGGAACCTGTGGAATAAGCAAAGAGTTCTGAAATATGACATCAAAAGTCTAAGCTAAAAAAATATGACATATTATACTTTATCAAGTACAAGAACTTTTGCTTTTCAAAATACACTGATAGGAGGATAATACAAGGCACAGACTGGGACAAATTATTTCCGAATGATGTGTCTAATTATGGACTTGTAAACAGAGTATATAAAGAACTCCAAAAATTCATCAATTAAATAAAAAACAATTTAACAGTGGACAAAACATCTGAAAAGATAATTCATCATAAATATAAAAGTGACAAATAAGCCACATAAGTTAAAAACACAATGATATACCATTACATGCTTAGAATGGCAATTTTTCTTAAATGACAACACAAAGTGGAGCAACTAGAACTCCTTATACATTTCTGATTAAAATGCAGTCTTACAGCTACCTTGGAAATCTATTTGGCAGTATCTGATCCAGTTAAACCTATACCACACAATGCAGCAATCCCAATCCTAGGTATTTACTCAAGTGAAATGAAAACCTACATTCATACAGAAATCCTGTATGTTGATGTTTACAGCAGCTTTATTTGCAATTGTCAACAAGTGAAAACAACTGTAGTACATACATACAATCAAATACTACTCAGGAATAAAAAGATGCAAACTACCGATACACAAAACAAAATGTGTAAATTACAAATGCATTATTCTAAGTTAAAGAAGCAAGACTCAAATTCCTTCATAGTGTATGATTTCATTTATATGACATTCTTGCAGCGCCAAAACTATAGGGGCAAAAACAGATCAGTGGTTGCCAGGAGAGAGAGATTAACTGCAAAGAAGCACTGGGGAATTTGGAGAAGTGAGAAAGATGTTTATCTTGATTGCGGTGGTGGTTACAAGACTAAATGTTTGCCAAAACTCACAGAATTGTGTGCCAAAGTGAATTTTACTGTATGTAAATTTTCCTAATTTTTTTAAGTTAGGAAAAAAAAGAAAAATAGCTATTGATTATAAGCAAATATGTCTCTTGATCTACATACTTAGGCGTATTATACATATTCATTTTACGTAATTCAATATAACATTTTTTCCTGAGTTTATATTCTGCTAGGCTGGTTGAAACTTATCTTCAGTTATTCCTGAGAATTATCCTTCATCTTTGCTTCTCCCAAGTTTATGACATTAACTATGCTAGCCAGTCAGAGTACAGGTTTCAAGGAATCCATAGGCATAGGTTCACACAGTTGCTGCGTCTATGGTCCCAGGCTGCATGGCCCATTATGTGTCGTAACTCTGCATTATTTCCATGTCACTCTTATCAGGCAGCAGTCTGGTATCAATTTTCACATTGTACTACATGCGCTTGGCAGTCATTTCCTCTTTAGGATCTTGCTACTGTTCCATCAGTACTGTTGTAAAACAGAGGCAGGATCCTTCTCTCTGGAAAACAGAGCTCTCTGATTCATCTGATTCATCCCTTCTGCCTCTTCTCCCTTCTCCCCTCATCCCTTCTCCCTTCTCTCTTCTTCTTTCCTCTCTCTCTTCTCTGCTTGCTTCTGGGCAAAATACATTGTCTATACCCTTAAATACCAACCTTTTACCTTCTACACAAAACTCCCTAAATTCCCCTGTGGGCTTAGACTTTTTCTTGACAAATAGACAGGCTATTTCTGAGTTCAGCCCTTTCCCTGCCTCCCGGGAGGCAATCGAGCACAGAGTTAACTACAGGGGGCAGGGAGAACAAAGCAAGATGGAAACAGTGGTAGAAAAAACAGATTAATATCTTAAAATATAACTCCATCTCACCTGATAAAAATTTTTAAAGGTGCTGTCTTTATTGCAGTTTCCGTCAAAGGAAGATAGAAATACCTGAGCAAACTATCCCATTTTATAAAGTACCATAAATGTTGGTTATCGATTTGACATTATTGAAATTATGTTATTATGTTATAAAATTATGTTATTCTTCAAAAAGCAGAAAAAAGTTTTAGAGCATGAAATAATGTGTGAACTAAGTGAAAAAGAATGTGCATAAATCATACTAAGAAAAGTTGTGGGTCTATTAGCATTCTGTACAGTTGTTCTGAAGCAAAAAAAAAAAGAGAAAACAGATTCTAAAACATAAAATTTATGGAAATTGTGCTGCCAAACGTTAAGTAAAAAATAATCAGTGAAAAAAGAGTAATTAATTCACACATTGCATATTCTCCTTTTATAATCCTTCCCAATGGCAATCATGTACTTTTGAGGGGGACATCTGGAAACCCAAGTTCACTTAAAATGTTTTCTTTCTAGCAAGCAGCTAGCCAGGAATCTCCATGTTCTACAAGCTGCTGTCAGCTTGCCCCTGCCTCCAGCTCCAAACGAAGTCAGCCTGCCTTGCTATCAGACAGTCTAAACAATCACAGATTGGCTCCAATTGCAGAGCACACTCTCCAGATGTCCAGGATTGAGGGAAGCTTTGTCATACCATTCACACATAATGAAGCCCCATATTTGCTAGTGGGTTAAAGGAACCATATTTAATTGGATAGGCAACCAACCTGGTTTAGCCCTGAGTACATATCCTACAAGTGAGGTGGTGTCTTCCCCATTATACAAAGTATCCAAGGAGCAAATAGAGGACCTCGCAGGGAATACTGCAGAGGGGATTCAAAGGGAATTGGTCTAAATAGCCTATAAAATCTTTTATTACCATAGGTCCTTATGATATTTCCTTTATTTCAAGGAAGGGAGAAAATAAACCACTACATTATAAGAATTTTTTTCCCCAGAATGAATCAAAGCCTGGGTAATTCCCTAGAGAAATGAAAATAAATGATACCATATTAAGGAACTATATATCCTGAGAGATAAATCAGATATAGGCTACAAATTACAGAATGTTTTAAAATTTATATATTAATTTGGTAAAATACTTACAGTGACATACACAATATTGCATTTAAAGCATGTTTGTGTCATATGACTGCACTGGGATCCGTGATTTTCTGAATGCAGGTGAAGGAACAACAGACCTGACCAATTCGAAATAATGAAAGAAGATCAGCGTGATTCAGTGGGAAAAGAAGACTAAAGTGTGAAACTTCTATAAGGGAATGATGCTGCATTGCTTTCATGTCTACGTGTTATTGTAAAGGTGATGACTAGTAAAATGAGGTGAATCAATAGGAAAAAAGGACATAATTTGTAACAGACATGCTATGAAGCAAAAGGTATTTTTGAGAGAATTTTTAATTTTTAAAGCCAATGGTTTGACAATGCCAATATTTTCATTTTGACCAATTTCTCTCATAAGAAAATACAGTAACTGAGTTCAAATGAAGAAATAGTTTTTTACCTTTGACGATATATATTACATGTTGCCTGTCTGAAGCCCTGAGGTATCCAATGAAATGGGATTAAATTGGTGAGGTCTTCCCTTCACATTCCCCTATACAAAGGTCACTTAAAGAAATCAACTCATAAAGGTCAGAGGATTGCAGGAAGCAAGTGAGAAATCCTGTACCTTCTGTTCAATTTTGCTATGAACCTGAAACTGCTCTAAAGAATAAATTCTATTTTAAAAAGAGTCAGGGGATTGTATTTTAACTAGATCCTTCCAGGAAACAGATACTCTTTTTTTCCAAGATTAAAAAAAATCACATTATGTGCACGTTTTTTTAAAATTACTAATGGAAAAGAACAAACACTAGACTAAGAGTAAATACACAGCCCCAGCTCTGAGTGCAGCTCCACACATCACCAGCTATGTGAATTTGTGTTAGTCTCTTCTTCTTTTTTTTAATTAATTCACTTTTTACAGGAAACATTTTCAAAATTGTTGTAAGAAAAGATGCAAGAATAGTACAAAAGACATCCATATACCCTTTAGGCAGTTCACCAATTGTTAACATTTTGTCTGATTGTTCTAGTCTCGTCTCTGAAAGTTAGCTTCATCAGCTGGAAATTGGGGTAATAATAATTACTCTTCCTTACCTAAAATGACAAAGACATGAAAACTCTTTGAAAACTACAAGGCCATATACAAATGTAAGCAAGGAAAAACTTAAACAGTGTGCTGTAATAATCATTCATTCATTCATCCATCCATCCAGGAAATATTATGTGAACACCCAACACAAACCAGGCTCTCTACCAGACACTGGGGATTCCTCAGTAAATAAAGCATACAGAAGTCAACTTTCCTGGACTTTACAATCTAGTGGAGAAGATGGGCACTAAATAATCATATGACTAAATATACTACTTAAAATGTGATATTTGCCATAAGGAAAAATAAGGGAATTGGTCTAAATGGCCTATAAAATCTCCTTTTAGCATAAGACCCTATGATTCTATGATATTTCCTTTCAATGGTGAAGACAGATTGAACAGTTATGATGAGTGACCTGATTTAAATTAGGATTAGGGTGGGGCTAGGATGGAAGGTGAGTTTCTCAGAGATGTGAAGTATGAAGAATTAGTTGGCCAAAATTTGGAGGGATTGGGTTGCAGAGAATATTCCCAGAAAAAGAAAAAGCACATGCAAAGGCCTTGAGGTGAAAAAAGCTTGACATCTTCAAGGCACCAGAAAAAGGCCAGGATGAGTGTTGATGGTTTTTGTTCAGGTGACAATGATGACAATCTTGTAATGCTTTGGAGAACAGACCAGAATATTTGTAAATATTGACACAGTAGTTTTTATTTAGGCTAAACTTCTATCCTCAACAATTGTTTCTAATTTTAAAAGTCTCTATGTTCAAAGAAAATTCCTAATCTCTCCATTCTTAGTAATTATGATGTGCAAAGAACATTTTGGACATCCTCTATTCTGTAGGCTTCAAAGAGAAAACCAGCTTGTTGAAATTAAGAATTTTAAAAATAAAATTGATAGTCCAGCATATATCCTGAGAAAGACAAAACAGATCCAAAACCAACAGTTGAAGCTACTAGGGCTGTTGAGGCTAGAAAAGAGAAAATGAAGGAGACCCTACATAACTACTCAAGCTGTCACATAGAGAAGAGAGACTTAGACTCTCCCTAATGGATATCAGAGAGGCTGACTACAGTTGAAGTTTGTAAGAGGGCAAAATGTTTCTCAATGTACAAGACGGAAGTGACTAATAGTGGAAGATGTCTAATTTGGCAGGCAGAAAAAAATAGGCATTCCTCTAAAAGTCACAAATAACCATAAATTTAAGTACAGATTAGATCACCACTTGGGGATACTTAGAGATTCAGGTGCTTTTTGGGACCAATGTAATAGGTAACCTTTTAAGTCCCTTTCAAGCACTGAGACTTGCCATTGAAAAATGCTTCCTTAACAGAACGATCTTAGAAACTATTTGCAGTAAAAGGAAAATTTTGTCTCCCAAAAGTTTTAATCATTTAGGAGACTGAAATTCTGATCAGGAGTGGGATGTTCTTAATAACACCAACATCAGAGAGTTATGGAGAACCTTGTAAACTATCAATGGTTTCTACAAACCAGTTATCCATGGAGAGAAATTTTTATTCATCAGAAATCTTTAGCATTTCCCAGCATGACTTTAGAGGAAGCAGTTTGGTAAGTTAGGGTAGGAGGTAACAGTCTCAGGTACCAGGCTTGAGCAGAAATGTTCTTTACGAGGTTTGCGGAAAGGTTGACTTATGATTTCTCGAAGAAGATGAGGATGGGTCAGGAAAGTAATAGAGCCAGATCAGATACTGAAGGTTGAGGAGTCACGCAGGTGAAGGTCACAGGGCAGAAGAAGGCATTTTAATATGAGACAAAGAGCAATGGTGTCCAGAGTAGGAAGACACATTCAAGAAAATGCAAGAATCAATAGTTCAGGTGTCTGTTGTTGGGAGGTAGTTTGGCGAACAGAGAAGCTTGAACTTAACTCATGAAATTGTAGACGTTGATCCAGTAGGCCAGGGGTTCTTAGCCTCCAGTTTCTGTTAGTCTTTTGAACATATCAATATAGGTGCAAAGAGGGCTTTGTTCTGTGATACTCTAGAATTTTCCTTAGGGAATGTGGCAACTCAGCCTGAGCCTGTGAGAGTCCTGGGTTAATATTTATGTTGACTTATGATTAGGACATAAAGTTTGATTGAGATTGTATTAGAAAATCATACTGATAAGAATTTTAAAAAGTAATATGCTATGATAAATTCTCCCTTAATTTCCCTTCCCAATTCCAACCCAGATAAGGAATAGGATATTTAGATAGCATCTAATAGCATTGAACTGTAGTTAGTGCTTTATCCTCAACCCAAACTGTGAGGTAGATGCTATTCTCATCTCATAGAGAAAGAAGAGACTCGAAGAGGTTAATTTCTGTATTCATTTACTGAGTTAACGTATATTAATTAGGTACTTCCTAAGTGCTACTATGGGGCATCTACTAGGAGCTTCTGTAGGGGCACTTGTTGCTTTGTCTGTCTAGCTCTCCCTTCTTTTGGGAACAGTACCCCTTTTCTTCTTGGATGTTCCCCTACATCTCGTCTATATATAAGTATCACTAAAATTTTTATTTTCTTACCTAACCCCTATTCCTTGACCACAGTCATGGCAAACTGACTTAGCATTTTGGAATTTGAGACTAGGAGCCAGTCAGGATAAGGTCTTACCAATGACTGAAAACTATAAAATGAAAAACTCAGCACTGTGATGGGCCATGAGTTTTGCCAGCTGGAGGAAGTCCATAGTGAAAGGGAAAAATGAAGCTGACACAGTGATAAACAGCAGAGACACAAGGCAGAGCCTGGATCCTGATGGAAGTCATATCTCTGCTTCACCGTTGTGTCTTGCCCAAGGACTGGATGTTCACCCCTTCCTTAGACTCCAGGAGTATATTCCAGTGTCCTTCAAAAAATTATTCCTGCTTCAACTTGTTTTTTTTTTTGCTTGTTTATTTGATATAAAGATAAAAATCAAACACAGTCTCTGTCTTATGTAAGAGCTGTTTCATAAGAACACATGGAATGATTATCAGTGGTGTGGAGTGGGAACATGATCCCTAGCAGGGGTGGGGAACCTGAGGCCTTAAGGCCTCATGTGGCCTTTTAGGTCCTTAAGTATGGCCTTTTGACTGAATCCAGCCACCCTTTTCCCTCGCCACTCCGCCCCCACAACACTTTGATCTACTTTCTCCCTCAGTGCCTGGGTATCTTGCACAAAGAATTCTGTTATAATGATGAACCATAATTGATGCAAGGTCAGGGGACTGAAAATATTTTCTTCCAAGGGCCAGATAGTAAATATTTTGGCTTTTGGAATACATAGACTCTGTCACAATGATTAAACTGTGCTCTTATAGTGCAAAAGCAAGCATGGAGACTACTTGACCAAATGGGCATATCTGTGTTCCAATAAAACTTTATTTACAAAAATAGGTGGTAGGCTGAATTTGATCCCTAGGCTTCAGTTTGCCAACGCTGGCTCTAGGTCAGGGGTTCCCAACCTATGGTGAGTTGTACAATTATTTCATTATACATTACAATGTAATGACAATAGAAATAAAGTACACAATAAATGTAATGCGTTTGAATCATCCCAAAACCATCCCCCAATCCCCACTCTGTGGAAACATTGTCTTCCATGAAAATGGTCCCAGATGCCAAAAAGGCTGGGGACCGCTGCTGGTGTTTGGAGGCAAAGTGAAGTTGAAAATCGTGATGTGCAGTGTTAATTGATTAGCAAAAATACGCAAATCTCAGAAATTCAGAGGGAGCACCAAATTAAACTATGGGCAGCAGGAAAAATATATATAATTCTGCAAAAAATGACTCCTAAGCTGAGTCTTTAAACACAAGGGAGAGTTAGCCAGAGCAAAAAGGAATGAATAGAAAAGTCAGCATTTACAAATGCGATGAGTTTTGGGAAACCCTGGCATTTGAGGGACTATCAATAGTTCCCCATTACTGGAGCAAAATAAATGCTATGAAAGTGGCATTTCCCCCTATATCTAGGGGAAAAGTGCCAAGAAATACGATGAAGCAGGGAAGCAAAAAGGTGTGAAAAGGAAGGCTTAACATACTAAGAAATGTCAACTTTGTCCTGCAGGGTTTAGAGAACCATGGAACAATCCTAAGCAGAGTAGAATAGACCTCATTTGATTCTTCCTTAAATGATCTCTCAGAGATATAAAAAGTAGGGGCAGGGATTCCAGGTAGAAAAACAGCAATTATTCAGGTGTGAAGTGATGAGGAGTGATTTAAGCAATAGGGTCAACTTACACAGTAAAATCAATAGTATCCAACTTGGAGATAGGTTATATGTAGGGCCAAGAAAGAGAGAAAAATCGTCCATAGGGAAATTTGGTAGATAAAAGGGGACAGTCACCAATATTGCAGCATTTGGAGCATGGTAAGTGCAGTCTGGTACATGTTGAGTGTGGGACACCTGTGGGACGTGCCAGTGGACATGTAGAAGGAGAATAAGCAGATGGTTATGAAAGTAGATCAGCTTTTTACATACATCTGCTTACTACATACGACCCCAGGAGGTAGGTGTTTCATTACTCTTGTTTTGCCGATGAGAAATCTGAGGCAAAAAAGGGGCCAGGGGAAATGATTTTTTAAAAATAATAACTCTGGCTGCATTTCCAATCTCCTAGCCTGAATTACAGAATTGGGTGCTAACTGAATATAGAAGAAGATGACCAGGACATTTGGAAAAAATGTGCAGGATGAGAAGGAATTCAGATTGAGGTCAAAACTTCAAAAACAAAGACTTTTAAGGGATTGAGACAGTAGAGACATGGTAGCATATCTGAGTTCAAATCTCAACTCGAGTGATTATTAACCGCTTCTTAATTTAAAAAATATTTTATATACCTCTATTTCTCAGTTTCTCATCTGCAAAATGAGACTGGCAATAGCACCTACCTCCTAGGGTTTTATGGAACAACTAAAAAGATGTATGTAAAAATGTGATCGTGCAGGATGGCAAAGAGTGAGTCCTCCAAAAACATTTCACATTTGCTATAATTTTTATTAACTTGAAACAGAAACAAAAAATAATGTTAGGTTGAAGAAGCTGGATACAGACAGCACAAGAAATCTAGAAGATAACAGAGAACAGATGAAGTGGGTGAGAGATGGAATGATAAGGCTTGTGGTCAGAGAATGAGATCCTAAAGTTTGTGAAAGTCAAGGAATTGAGCCATCTAGATATTGATCACCCAGAACAATGGTAGGCCTTAAGGAAAGAGGAAAAACTGTAAATTGTGTGCATAAATCTTCAATGAATGTGGAGAGAGATTAAGTGATCCACGGTTGATAGTGGGGGTGGGTGTGAAATGTGGAAGAACTTGGATGGTTTAGCCAGATGCCATGTTTCTTTAAGAGAAATAGGGAATTGAGCTGGGCATGGTGGTGTGTGCCTGTAGTCCCAGCTACTTGGGAGGCTGAGACAAGAGGATTGGGAGGATCACTTAAGGCCAAGAGTTCGAGACCAGCCTGGACAATGGATCAAGACTCCCATCTAAAAAAACAAAAACAAAAATAAATTTTAAAAAGAGAAACAGAAAATTGGAGGAAGAACGATGTTTCGAAAGTAGCAGCGTGGGGTATGGAAAGAAGTCACATAGCTCCAACTATAGGGTAAGACTTAAGAAACATGTGTTAGAAGTCCATGTAAGAGGACTTCCAGACAATGGTACCCCACCGGGAGACCTGGTTTCGGTTAGGACAGAAGATAGGGAAAGTACTCTATAAAGAGACTAAAAACATGGGAGTTTGCTGACATGAACAGGCCAGCTCCAAGGATACAATGCAAAGAGTTATAAGGGGTAGGATGCCGGGGGGAAAGGGGAGAGGAATCAAAGCAGAATAGAAATGCCGGGATGTGCCAGAGAAGCAGTAATGACCGGAGGGCACAGTTGCCAAGGAGAGCTGGGATGTGAAGCCTGGCAGAGTGTAAAGCCTTCAAATTTCCAAAAGAAACTTTGGGATAAAGTTGTTTTGATGCTAGAAAACCATGGCATTTGCTAAGGGTTTCAAACAGTATGTTGTGAAAATATGATGACTCCAAAATAATTTTTTTCTCGATGTGCAGGGCAGAATTTTCTTTTACCAAAAACTTGACTTGCGGTGGAAGCCACAGCAGCTCCACTGGCGGATGAGAGGGCACAGATCTCTCTTGGTGGTGCCAACTGCTGCCTGAACTGGTCAAGAAGGCTGTCCAAGCTCACATAGTCAGCCAATAACAAATCTAATACTCAAACCCTAATCTGATGGAGCCAAGGTGTGTGATTTCTGCCCCACCCTGTCTTTAAATAAAGCAAACTATCAATAGCTGTTCTAGCTATTTCTCAGGGTCATTTCAGAGAGGAGAGCAACTGAGTTAATATTTGCAAAAGCAATAAACTTTGCAAATGAAGACACACCATACAAATTTCAGTCACTACCATTACCAAATAACCCACTATGTGACAGTTTGAGGTATGTACTAGAACCAAGGTTTGGACTGTCCCAGAGTAAGGTGGACAGGGAGAGCCAAGACCCACAGAGAGTGATTTGGCAAAGATTCCTGAAGGAAGTAAGATTGGAGCTGGGCCTTGAATGATGTGTTTCATTTTCCCAAAATATACCTTTCCCGAGTCTAGATTCTCAGACATATCCTTCCTATGTCCATTTCGATGAAGCCGAGGCAATACGGACTTCAGTGGAGAATGGGGAAAAACTGGCAAGGCTTCCACTGAAGCCGGTGTGGGATGGCAGACTGGAGCCCACCTACCTCACAATCATCTCCCCTTAGCAACAGCACTCCTTGCTGCCCCAGCCCAACTCCTGGGGCCTGATGTCTTTGTCAAGCCTGGACTCAGTCTACTTATCAGGCCTGACCTCCTCCAGCTGGATCTTATTTCCAAGTTGGCACCTTCCCAGCTGTTTCTATTTCAGGACTTAGCTCCTGATTCTTGAAAGTGAATGTAGCCAAGCCCCTTCCCTCTGCCCAGGCCAAGCCACAGAGATCATATTTAGGCACCATGGTCCTAGGTGGGATAAAAGATTGGTAACTACCATTGGACTTCTGGTAGAGACCTCACTTGGGAACAGCTGAGCCTACTCTAGGAGTCTGGGATTCAGAAGAAGCCTGATTACCCAACACATAGAAACAAGATGACAAAGATTTCAGCAGGATGGAAAGGGAGAATATTACTGTTTTTCCAGATAGTAGCTGAGGAGCAGTCTGCTTCTGGAGGTAGCAGCCCCTCATCCAAGCATCTGTGGTTGACTTTCTTTCCATTTTGAGTGGTTGAGCTACTGAGGGCTCTAAGAGAAGCCCCACTTAATACATAGCTTTTATCCAGTTAAGAGGCCCAGCATGTGTAGAGCTAGAAATCCACCACTCCTGCCACATAAACAACTAAAACACACAGAAGCTTTCATCAAATTTCTGTGTCACAGATTTGGGGGGATGCCTCCACCTTCAGGAGCAAGCAGCTTCCTGGAAGGCTAAAGGGGATGTAAAAAGCAAGACTGATTCTCCCTTTGTCCATTCTCACACCACGGCCTAGCCTGCCCCCTTCCCACCCACAACCCCTCCTATTCCCAAGGGGTGCCGTTTTGGAGCCAAAATCCACTTTGTCAGCGCAAGAGCAGCCCTGCCTTCTCTTGCTCCACACACCATGTGACCCTGGAGAACCTCCAGGGCATATTTCATCTGGCATCAACAACTAGAGGTCACTGTGACCCAAAACTTCCTGCGTTCTCAGGCCTGGCAGCGCCTGCCAAAGCCAGCCATGGCGGGGGAAGGAAGACGCACTTGGGGGGAGCTGACCGAGTGTGGTGTCGGCCGCCCTGCCTGCCAGCAGACAGCAGCACTGGTTTTCCACTGCCGGTCATTCATTGGACTTGGATAGCTTTGTTCCTTCCCTGGGACCAAGTCAACAAGCTGAGACCAGAGGAACTGCAACTCTGACACGCAGGGTAAAGCCATTTCTGTTTGCGTGCACACCAAGGGCAGCAGCTGTACTGGGTGGTCCCCAGAAGTTCTGATTTCCCACCTGTCCTAGCTGCCGGGAACTACAGTGTGACAAGGGTTCAGGACTTCCAGGGTTGCTGTTCCTTTTCTTCTACATAGGAAAAAACAAATTATTATAGAGGCCAGAGACGTCATATTGAATTTTGGTCAGGGTCAAAGATAATGAAAGTGAAGCTCTAAGGCCGGGAAACTATTTTAGTGTCAGTTTGCAGGGTCCCCTTCCATGCAAGAATCACAAAGTTTTAAGGCTAGAAAAGATCATAAACCATCCAAGGCAGTGGTTCTTCATCCAGTTAGGTAAAGAGAACTTTGGGTAATTTATGAAAACAACCCACTTCCTGCCCTAGGAAAAAGCTCATGATGAACACAACATTTTACTCACAATTTCAGGAGTGCAGAGACTCCAGAGGCCCACCTGCGGACATTCTTGTCTGCCTCCAATACTGTCTTTTACCCTCTCAACCTCATTTTGCAGAAGAAGAAATGTGAGGCCCAGAGAGGATGTTGACTCTTGCAAGGATTGAAGCTAGATGCGGCCTGCTGAACCCAGATCTCCTGATTCCTGGCCTTTCTAACAGATGACATCATGCCCTCCCGCCCTGGGAGCCCCCCTTCCTCTGGTCTTTTTTTCTTTTCTCGTATTGTTCCTCTTTTTCTTCATCTTTTTCCTTTCTACTTTTCCCTCCTTAGTTCCTCTTTCTTTAATTCTTCTATTTTTCTCTTTAACCTTGTTTCCTCTTGTACTTTCCTTCATCCCACTCTCTTTTCCTCTTTCTGTCTGCCCTGTGCATCAAGCACCTGATCAGTCGGTCTTAGCTCTGCGGTCCTCTGAATAGGTCGCTGGCCCCTGCTGAATCAAAGATACGATGTCTAAACCAACAACAGCATGAGGCTGCAGAAAGAAGTGAGATCAAAGAGAAAATTCTGTCTCTCTCCCCAAATCTTCAGTATAGATCTAGAACAAATGGGTCTTTTTACCCTTAGTGAGGAAAGATGACTACTTCAAGGGAACCAAACTCAGAAACCAATTCTGTAGGTCAGTGGTTCTCAAAGTGTGATCTAAGGACCCTGGGTGTCTCTAAGACTTTCAAGGAATCCACAAGGTCAAATTATTTTTAAGATAATATATATTATTTGTTATTTTTACTCCATTGCCATTTGCACTAATGTCTGAAAACAAGGGCAGGTAAAATTGCTGGGCCTTAGCATGTATCAAGTCAGTGAAACCAAATCAGATGATATTCTTCACTGCCATCAAGGATAATTCTTTAAAAAGTAGGTTTCTCTTTAGCAAGTCCTAAAAGAAGCAATTAAAATTATTATTTATTTTATTAATTTAGAATCTGGAGTACACATCTTTTTATTTTTCATGACAAAATGGGAAATGCGGATAAAGACTTCTGCTGTTTACTGGAATATAATAGCTGTTTCAAGAAAAAGTAGTTATGCAATTGAGATGTAAACTATGTCGATCACTTTTTTTCTTGGAACATTACATTTACCTAGAAGAATGACTGACAGACAAACTGTAGTTATTCAAACTTGAGTATTTTGCCTACATTTTCTCAGTAATGAACAAAGTGAAACTGCCACTTCAAGGACAAAACCAATAATACTTTTAGAAATCATAAAATTCAAGCTTTCGGTCAAAAATTAAAATGTTGGAAAAGTTGTATCCACCACCATGAACTTAACAGCACCCAACACTTGAAACTTCTCTGATTTTATCAGTGTTTGTATCGAAATGTGATAATTTGAATTTTGAAATGAAATATTCCAACATTTGAAAGACTGGCAGAAGTCAGTGAACCAATATTTTCCAAATGACCAATGCATGGTGTTACAAAACCATGCAGGGAGAAAATGCCCACTTAAAATGCAAGATGAAATAGTGGATTTTACTTAGTATAAAATATTCATTTATATGGTTCCAGATTCCACAATACAATTAATGTTTAAGAAACTACCATTTGTTGAGTTTCAATGTAGTGGCAAAAAAAAGGTCTACAATTATCTAAAACATTATTAAAATATTCCATTCTTTTCCCACTACATATCTGTATAAGGCCGAATTATCTTCATCTACTTTAACTCAACAACATATTGTGGATTGAATATAAAAGGAGATAAGAAAATCTACATGTTTATTTAAGCCAAACTTTAAAGAGATTTGCAAAAATATAAAATAATACCACTTTTTCTTTTGGAAAATATGTGAACTAATGGATTTTTTAAAATTTCTCAGTTTTAATTTCTAATACAGTAAACATAAATAGACTTAACTCACATAAGGAAAACCTCTTTGGCATCCTTAATAATTTGAAAGCACACAAAAGAGTTCTGAGGCCAAAATGTACCACTGCTGTAGACTATTCTAAGAAGGCAGGAAAGATACATCAACCAGTGCCAGACACTACGAGGAGTCCAGCTCTTACAGAGCTCACAGTCCAGCAGGAAGATAAGACACGCAGCTTCATCACTGCCCTAAGAGCTCAGGAGTGCCACAGGAGAGAAGAGATGAAATGCTGCCAGGGCTCTACTCAAGTGGAGGGAAGAGGGGCTAGAGAAGTCTTCACAGAAGAGACAGTAGTCAAGAAGCCTGAATAGAAACTGAGCATCCAGAAAACAAAATCAAAGAAGAAGCCATGGGGATAGGGTGGGCCTGGTGCCTGCAAGCAGGGGGAACAGCCCAGCACAGGAGAGCAGAGGGTGTCCTAAGCAAAGAACAAACATTCCACTAGATACCACTGAGATCCAGCACATAAGGCCTCCCGGGAGAAGCATCTTAAACAGCTGGTGCTCAAGAAATGCTTGCCAGATGAATCTGCATATAAAACAATGACTGACTGTGCCGTGAATGGGATTTGCTCTGCTTTATCATCCCCATTTCCCACAGTACATGCAAGAAAATTTTGTGGATAAAGCTGATAGAGGCCAAGAGAATTGAGATGATTTATGCCAAGCTCAAGTCAAAAGCAGAGCTGACCAGACTCCCCTCTCCTGACTCCAAGGTCTCCTTCGCCAGGTAGTTTCTTCTCAGTCAGGCCCTGGCTGAGATTCCTCTGTCCCAACCTGAGAAAACACTGAGTGAATAAGGGGAGGTAGACACAAGCCTTGAGATGCAACCTTTGAAGCATTTCTTAACACCTGCTCCCCGACAGGAGCAGTGGGGACTCCAAGATGAAAAGACGCTGCTCTGGTCCCCACAGCCTCACAGACAAGACTCTCAGGGCAGAGAAACCCATGTGACCATGACATACTATCCTAAGGACAGAGCAGAGGGGAGCTCCACCTGAAGTTGGTGAGGCTTTGCAGAGAGGATGGAGAAGATGGGAGTAATTTAAGAGATTTTTAAAGAATGGATACATTAAATACAGATCATTAATTCACAAATGTAAGGGCTCCCGAAGGACAGCAAGTCTGTTCTATTTGCCTCTGGATCGCCAACTCCAAGCACAGTGCCGGTCACAACAAAGACACTCCATAAACATCTAATGAGATATTCTGAGTGCAAGGGTAAGGAAGAGATACGCTGCCAAGAAACAATTTTGAATATGCCACACATTATCTATGCTCTGGCCTGTGACTCCCCACTCTCCCTCTGCCCACCATTAGAAATCTTGCCAGTCTTTGGTACCCAAATCTGCCCCGAGCAGGCAGCTTCTCCCAGACCTGGACCAGCAATTGAAAGGTAAAAAGTGTCCTGTTTCACTGCAGAGCCTTTTAGGCACTCAGGACGAATGAGGCAGCAAGCACTGAAGATCAAGTCTCTGTTTCGCCTTCACACAGCTCCTCTGTCTTCTCCCTCTCTCAGCAGGCAGGGCCAGCAGAATCGCATTGGTAGCCTAGTTGGGTGCAGACTCTCTGTGAGGAAGGCTGCAATCAATACGCGTGACACAAGACTGATACGATGCCCTGGAACTGAGGGAGCCTCTGCAAAACTGATGCCGATCATTTCCTAAGGTCACGCATCCTGCTCCTCCAGGATGGATGGACCTGCTCCCCGCCTCAACCAGGGCAGGGAGGCAGGCTGCAGTGATGGATGACAGCAAGGGGACTGTCACCCTTAAGAAGGGGCGGTGTGCAGTTCTGTCACCTCCCCCCTCAGCACTGACATGCCAGGTGTTCAGCACTACCCATCATGTCTCACATCTCCCCCATCTAAGACATTTCCTCTTTGGGGGATTGGCTGCCAATATAAGTGGCACTGAGAAAAAAATAATTACTCCGGGGTGAACTTGAGTGCCAAAGCTCACAGAGCTGTATTAGAACAAGTGATGCAAACTTAAAATGCAAGCCAGAGTCAGTGAGGAGGCGGAGAGATTTCAGGAGGATGAACAGTGAGTCGAACTCCAAGCTGAAGGACTCAGAGCAGTCTGGGCATCATCCTAAAGCACCATTTAATGGGAATCTCCGAGCATTTTGAATAGATAATTTTTCCTCAGAAACAAGGCTTTAACAGTGGGAATGAGGAGGGGTAGTGGAATGAGGAGAAGGTGGGGGCAGTTATGGAGTGTTTGAGGAAGTGTAAGAAAAACATAATTTTACTGGAAAACACCTATTCATCCTGTGAGATTGAGGTGGAATATTGCCTCCTCCATAAAGTCTGTCCAGTACTCGCTTTACTCAGACTGAGTGAGGCCCCCTCTCCATTTACCACTTATGATACCCTGCACATAACCCTGTTACAGTACAGATGAGATATTGCAGCACTCTGTTTCCAAAATGTCGCCCATAGGGCACTGATGGCCCCTGAACGCAAGAATTTCATGGAATTATCTTTGTGTCCTGGGGTTCAAGCCTAGAGCAAGGACCATGGAAGGAACGCAGTGTGTTTCTGTATTTTCAGTGAGATTCAAGTGACACACTGGAAAATGAACAATTGATTAAAAATAGAGTTAGACTCAAACAAGGTTGATGTCCCAAGGGCTGCTCTGACCGTGTCCTTTCTGTTAGGCTGTTTTCTTTACCCAGAATAATATTGCCTGATCTTAATTAAAGACAATAAGAAAGGTCTGCAGAGGCACGGTAAACTCTAAAGAAACAGATCTTATAAGTATGAAAATCAGGACTGTGTTTCCTTTGCAAAACAAATGCCTTTGAAAACAGTGGGAAACATTTTTAAGAGTGTGAGCTTCAAATTTCCCAGAACCCAACTTATTGGAAATTAGTGGCCTGAGCCCAAAATACAGATGGCTTCACCTGTCTTTTCATTGTCTGTCCACATTCTGAAAATGAAAGGAAAAATCCCTGACATGAAAGATCACGTTAAGCTGCAAATTCAAATCAGATTTCAAGATTTAAATGGCTTCTTTGGTGTCTAGATAAATACTGCTAATAAAAATCCCTGCAAGCCCACAAAATAAGAGACCATTTTATTCAGCTCACAAAAACAATCCATACAACACAGAACAAGAAGTCTCTCCAATAAATTTATGAAAATCCGCCTCTTTGGAAGCCAAAATTAATATTCCTCCTGTTCTCCTGGGTCAGATCTGTACGGTTACCACAGCCGGGGCTCTCTCTGAATGTTGAGGGCTACTCAATTAATCTTGTTTGCAGAGATTTGAAAGTGTTTAAAAGAGGTCAAAAAATAAACAAAGCAAGCAAAATGCAGCTGAATTCCCCACTATTGTGCAAATTTTACCTTCACTAATTTTATCCTTTCCCTTTTCCATTATCTCTTTTTTTTGTTATTTCATTTATTTTTTTATTTTTTTATTTTTTTTATTTCTGCATATTATGGGGGTACAAATGTTTAGGCTACGTTGCCCTTGCCCCCCCTCTCCCCCAAGTCAGAGCTTGAAGCCTGTCCTTCCCCTAGATGGTGCCATTATCTCTTTATTCACCTCCTCTCCCAACTTCTCTTTATTTCTTCTTCTCTTCCTCTCTCATCCACTTTACTTTTTCTCCATTCTCTTTCCATTATGCAGGGTTTGGCTTGGAGGTATTATCCAGTTATGCTGGAATATTTGGGCTATTTCATCTAGACGAATGTCTGTATCTTTAGCAACCTTCCATTTACTCAAAGAAGTGAAGAAAGAAAAGAGGACATGGCTAAAATAAAGATAAATTGTGTTTACCAATTTGAGCTAATTAGCAGGCACTAAACACAGAGTGGTTTAGATTTTTAAAAACGTCTTTGACAAGATGCATCCATTAAACAAGTTAATACATGTACAGTACTTAGAACAGTGCCTTGCATGCAGTAGGCACTCAAAAATGTTAATTGGGCTGTTATTTTTATTATCATCGTCAACAGCAAGCTCTAACCTCTAGCTTGTGATAAGCAGTTGGTTACAGTGGTGTTGCCCATAGACGAAAGCAGGGTCAGCTCTGAAGTTAGACAGGTGGGTGTAGAAGCCCCACACTGGCTCACAGTGTACCTGGCCCTCACCCACAGTCACAGGAGCAAATAAGCAACAGGTAACTCCGACAACCAAGAATTTTAAAAAGAAGAAGAAAAAAAAACATTTGAGGAAAATCAATACCAGAAGTGAGAAGCCACAGACTTAACAAATACAATTATTGAAAACTCAAGAAAACAGAGATAATAGACTATACAAAGGAAGAAATGTAACATTAATAATTAATATCTTCATAATGATTGAAAAGGGTATCACATCCATGAAGAAGCAGTACCGAGGGCCTTTCTGCTTAAAGTGTGATGCCCAGACTGGCAGCATCACTATCACCTGGGAGCTTGTTGGAAACACAGAATCTCAGACCTCAGCCTAAAATGAACAAAATGGAATCTGCCATTTAACACACAACCAACAGGTGATGTCTGTGCCCAGTACTATTAGAGAAGCTCCAAACCAGTGGGCTTGACATTTGAAACTTTGATTATTGAGAAGAGAAGTTATTGATGAACTGCAAAGCAGAAATAGATACGGCAGGATTGAAAATTAGTGAGTTGAAAGACCCAGTTGAGTTAGGTCTCCTTTAGTAGTACATCTGAGCTCTCGTTGGCAAAACTACAGATTAGAAGAAAATAAAGGAAAAAAAATTTTCTCAGAATCCTACATTTAGCATCTAAACTACCAGGCAAACAAGAGAGCAAGAGAAAGGCATATTGAGCACTGCAAAGATTCAGAAATGCTACCACCCTCATTCCCTGTCGGAATAAACCTCTATCTATATATTTGAAAATATCTGAAAAAATTGTGTAAAGTAAAAAGAAAAGAAAAGAACACATGAGATACAAGAAATAGCAATGAATAAATGAAGTAGAAAGCATAGATTGATAAATAACTCTAGATGCATAATCTCTAAATATTTACACCTAAAATCTTACATCATCTCAAAATGAAAGGTGGCAGAAGGGAGGGGGGAGAAAAACTACCAACCTTCTCATCTTGTTTAGGAAAGGACGGAGCTATTGAATTACTCTAGAAAATAATAACAAAGTATATTTAAATATATATGTCCCAAAGACTGCATGCTATGTGATTCTGTATATATGAAACTCTAGAAAATACAAATTTAACCCATAGTGGCAGAGAGCATATCAATGATTAACAGGGGGCTGGAGAAAGGAGGAGGGTTGGGGGGGGTTATTGTATGGGAAATGATACAAGCTATTATTCTGTGATGGAAATGTTCTATATCTCAATTGTGGTGGTGATTAAATGGTTATATAAATTTGTCAAAATTCATCAAAATATATACTTAAAATGATATTATATACAAATGACACTTGATACATACAAATGATACTTGATATTATAATATATAATTTGCATTTCAATAAAGTTGATTTGAAAAATGTATATGTCACATATACAAAGTAATTGCTGGAAGAATAAAAATTAGGTGCATCATTTTTAAAACACTAGAGAAAGAAAGAGGTGGGGAATCTTGATTAACTGAACAAATACAAGTGGGGAGAATAATAATAATACCTGACATTTACATATTTTACATATAATATTTTAGATATTTTACATATTTTAGATATTTTACACATAATAATTTCCATAATCTCTACAACAAGTCAATGAGTTAAGCATGATTATAATCATTCTTATTTAATTGATGAAGAAAATGAGGCACAGAAAATTTGTGTAACTTAACCAGTGTCAAACATCTAGTAAGCCAGGCCTGGGCTTCCAAGCCAGGTCATGTAACATTCTGCCATACTGCTTCTCTTCATAAATAGAAAACATAAAATAAAATGGAAGAAACAATTGCAAAAATGTCATTAATCAAAGTAAAAGAGTTTGGAATAAATTTCCCTATTACAAGTCAAAGGCTAATAATATCTGTCAAAGAAAAATAAAGCTCATCTATATGTTATTTACAAAAGACACACCTGAAAAAAAAATATCCAGAAAAATTGAAAATAAAAACATTTAAAAGATACACAAAGTAAATGTTGAAAATAGCAGTTATAATAATGCTTATATGAAAAACATAATTCAAGGTGAAAAGTTTTTTAAAATATCAAAGAGGAATAGTATAAATTGATAAAAGACACAATTAATCAAGAAAATAAAGCTGACATTAACCTTCTCTGTGCCAAATTAGCACAGATTCAAAATAGCTAAAGAAAAAAACATGACAAAGCAAAAACTTAGTGAAGGATTTTAATACATTTTTCTCAATAATTACAAAAGCTAGTAAGGGTCTGAATAATTTGATTAACAATTCATATTCTTTCTGAACTCTTTGGATATCCACAAAAAATGATCTATTATCTGCCTACAAAGAAATGGCAGAAAATTCTATAAAGCAAAAATTATATATAGATTAGAGTTTCTGATCTTGTAGCAATAAAGTCACAAATTAACAGCAAAGGGTAGCCATTCTCTCCAAAAAGAGACAATCCACTTGAAAATATTAATATACTCTTTTAAATATTACTTGTGATCAAAATCAATGTAGAAATGAATGACAATGAGAATTTTACATGTCAAAATTAGTGGAATCTAGCCAGTGTAGCAAAGTAATACTGAGAGGAATCCGTATGTTTTAAAATGCATTTACTATTAAACAAGAAATATTAAAAATAAAATGACTATGAATCCAGTTAAAAATACTATAAAATAACAATGAAGTAAATTCAAAGACTGTAGAAAGAGAAATTAATAAATAGAAAATAAATATTAACAAAATAAAAATGATAAATTTTAGGGTTAGTCAATAACCCCAATAGCTGTTTCTTTGAAAAAAAAAAAAACAATAAAATAGATGAACTCCTGGAAAATCTTGTAAAGAAAGACAAAAGACAAAACTATATGAAAAACAAAACAAAAAAGTTTATTACCAATTGCTATGGTTTGAATGTTTGTCCTCTCCAAAACTCATGTTGAAACTTAATCCCCAACGTGGCAACATTGAGAGGCGGATCCTTTAAGAGGTGAGGAGTCATGAGGACTCTGACCTCATGAATGGATTCATCTATTCATAGATTAATGAAATAATGGGTTAATGGATTAATGCGTTATCATGGGAACGGGACTGGTGACTTTATAAGAAGAGGAAGAGAGATTTGAGCTAGCACACTCAACCTTCTTACCACGTGATGCTCTGTGCGGTCTTGGGCCTGTGCAGAGAGTCCCCACTAGCAAGAAGGTCCTCATTAAATGCAGCCCCTCAACCTTGGACTCCTTAGTCTCCATAACTGTAAGAAATAAATCCCTTTTCTTTGTAAATTACTCAATTTCAGATATTCTGTTATAAGCAACAGAAAACAGACTAAAATACTAATACGGAGGAGATTTTGAAAATGTTAAGAGAATGTTATTTATAATTTATACTAGTAAATTCAAAAATCTAGACAAAATGGGTAACATGATATCCTGGGAAAGTATAAATTATCACACATACTGAAGAATAGTCTTGAAAAATCTAAATAGCCAGTAATCAGAAGAGAACATTGAAACAATAATCAGAAATCTTTTTAATAAACCAATCCCAGATGATTTTATGGATAAATTCTACTAAATCTTTAAGGAAATATCCCAAAGTATTTTTAATGGACAGCTTTCCATTTGAGTCTATGACACTAGCGAATCCTGATATCAAATCACAAAATGTTAGTGTCAAAATCACTAAATTGGATTTATGAATACAAATTTAAAAACTGTAAGTCAAATGCCTTAATTGTACCTTTTATTAAAAGGTATTAGATAGAGAGATGATAGATAGATAAAGAGAGTGAGAGTGTGTGTGTTAGGGTTTAGAGAGACCTCGGTGGTAATTTAATTCAACATCCCACTTTAAAAAAGAGTTTCATGTCCATAAAAGAGATATTATTTACTCAATTGTCATAGAAAGTGATAATAATTTGCCCTTCTAATTCAGGTGCAAGCCTTTATTCACTATTTGAGAGGATCTTTAAAGTCTTTCATTCCTATCTTCCTCACCTCTCATCCATGGATCACAAATACTGTCTGAATGCATTTTGGATATAGGGAATGGGATAAAAATACATAGATACAGACATTTCCTTAATAGTTTAAGTACATTTGTAAATAACTGAAATAAACTTTGTATTTTTGGAAGCAACCCTAACATTTGAGGTCAAAGCAAAGGAAAATAATCTTGACTTTTTTTTTTTTTCCTGAACCAGGGTCTCACTCTGTTGTTAGAGTGCAATGAGTCATCATAGCTCACTATAGCCTCAAACTCTCAAACTCCTAGGCTTGAGCAATCCTCCTGCCTCAGCCTCCCTAGTAGCTGGGACTATAGGCATATGCCACCGCACTCAGCTAATTTTTCTATTTTTTTTTTTCTAGAGATGGAGTCTTTCTCTTGCTTACGCTGGTCTCAAACTCCTGACCTCAAGCAATCCTCCTGCCTCGGCCTCCAAAATTGTTAGGATTACAGGCATGATCCACCACACCTGGCCCATGACCTTTCTTTGTTAGAGCCAAAATAGTGGGGCCCTTAATCCATGGCTTTGATTTATTGTATGCATT